>OVBI01001619.1:0-30955 GCA_900406495.1 Sisymbrium altissimum
AATTATATTTTTAACCATATGTTAAATTATAAAAATTTATAGATATTATAATTTAAAAATTTAATGTTTAATTTTTAAATAATAATTAATCCTGCGCAAAAGCATAGGTACTATCCTAGTCAACTTTAAAACAATGAAAAATCAACTTTAAATTTTTCATATATAAATGATTTTTATATTAAAGAAGTAATATGATATTTAATATTTAGAATCGAGTTAGAATAGGATCTTACCTACCGAATTGTGTGGATCTCTATAATATCTGTTAATGTAATTATAATAACTTGATAATCTTAATAAAACTATAAACACTTAGTTACACACTACAATTTTATTAGATAAAAAATTAGTTATAATCAACTATTTCTAAATACATAGTTTTCTGGTTTTTTTATATTTTCTTATGTTTTTTCTGTACATAACAAAATGTGTATTATTAAATTTATTGATAAACCATGTAATTAAGTTATCATTCATAGGACATGTAATGCAGTGTTAATTATATATATTATTAACCAGGGGTCCAATAAGAGAAAATAGTCAGCTCAGATAGTATTACTGTCTGCTGATGTGGACACGTTTTTATGGAAGCCAGCAATTTTGAAAATTGATTAAGAAACATCAGACACGATAACCAAAAGGTTCCAGTCAAAATGTCAAATTTCAGAAATAAAATTGCCACATAGGCATGTGTTAAAATTTTTTAATATACTTTAGTAAATAAAAGTAAAAAATAAACAAAAAGCAGAATCTATAAAATTATATTAAGATCTATGAAAAAAGTAAACTCTTGCTACTTGCTAGATACCCATGTGAAGTGAAAAAAAAAAAAAAAATCCATGTGAGTGTAGGTTTTTGAAACTATAGAAATAANAAATGGTATGTGGAATTAATAACAAACATATGTTAGATTATAATTTGATGTGTCCGTAGCTATGAATCTCTGATTGATACCGTTTATTTGAAAATCATATACCATCTCACCACGTGCACATAAAATGTTAAGAACAAAAAAGCTGATGAGAAGTATGTTACTCTCTATTAATTAGTATGAATTACATTTTCATTCCATCCATCATATAATCATCCGTTTATTGTAAGAGAAGGTAGCGTTTTAATATTTCTATTCTTTTTCCAATTTCCTTAAAAACAGAAATTTTACATTTTAGAATACATTAGTTTTTTATTACCAAAAATAAAATGATTGCTCTCGTTAAATTATGGGGAAAAAATAATAATAAAATATACGATGGTAAATAAAAGAAATAATGATTGTGTTGACCAATAAATAAATAAAAAGGATAATTAGTTATAAGGGGTCAATTATAAATGCATGGAAACCGGAATATTAAGCTGTCCACAAAAATCACTATTACGACGGCGAGAAAAAGCAAATTTTCCTAAATCCCACAAGAAACGACGTCGTTTCACGTTGTCTTCAACCTCACCCACACTTTGGTCTCATCCTTTTATAAAATCCCTCTTTCCACAGACGATTTTTCGCCTCTCTCTCTCTCTTTCTTATATCTTCTCCGTCATCGTGCTTTCTCGCTCTCCTCTGTCGAGGATTTTACTCAGGTCCGTATCTCCCTTCCTCCTTCCTTTGTTCTCAAGCTCCCTTTTGGTTACTTTTGTTGGTGTGTTGATTCTCACAATTTGTTACAGATAATAGATCTGTGGTTTTTACTCAAGTTTGGGTTTAATTCGAGTATAAACTTTGTTCTTTTTCGAGTTTTGTTCTGTCTGAATTGTTGAGTTTTATGGGATCTGTGTTTCCTCTTAGCCATCCGGTCAAACCTCATCGTTGGCTTTTATCCGAAATCGTTTTCTCTTCACAAAAAATTCCTTCTTTTGTTGTTTCCCTAAAGCAATTCGTTGGGTTTTGAAGTCACAAACTTAATTGATCCATAGATCCGTGATTTTGTTGGTTTCCCATGATTCCAACGAGAAAACTCTGTCAAAGCTTTTAGATTTTCTTAGATCTTTTTCGAAGTCTTGTTGTTGTAATGGATCTGATCTAATTTGATTTGATTCTGTTTTGGTTGAATTTAGGGCGTTCTTCTGTGGATCAAAGGAGGGTTAACAAAGATGAATCATTACAACCTTCAGCAGAACGCCTTCATGTCTCGCGAGGAGATGATGGGATTTGATCACAAGGATCTTGTCGTTTGTCCTAAGCCCCGACGTGTTGGCTTACTCTCCAACAACGTCATTCGCCCTCTCAGATTACATATGAGGTACTACATCCTCCCTTTTTTTCAGATTCTCCCTGCACCTGACTTATAACTAAACACTTACCCCCAACTTTTCTCTTCTTCTCTGTTCCTAGTCAAGCTGCTGCTGCTGATTTGTGTGATTCTAAAGCTAGTGCAGAGCTTTTGGACATTATTCGTAGAAAGGTATGTTTTTTTGGTATCTTTCTCTGATTCACTCAATCTCCCTCTACTTTGTATTTGATCTGCCTCGAAAGCTTTCCTTGAATCTCATAGTCCTTTCCTTTGTTGTCTACTTGTCTCAGGAGGATAATAATGGAGCAATAGGGCAGTTACTATCTTCATCGCCACCATATTTCCCCGGTTCACCTCCGAGCAGAGCGGTGAACCCATTAGCCCAAGATGCTCGCTTTCGGGATGAGAAACTCAATCCAGTCTCACCCAACTCTCCTTTCCTTCAGCCCAATTCAGCAACCAGTTTTCCTTCTCCATCTCCAACATCGTCATCTTCGTCCTCGTCTCGTGGTTGCGTTAGGATGAAGTTTGGGCTCAAACCACCTGCAGTTAGAGTAGAAGGATTCGATTGCTTGAACCGTGACCGCCAAAGCTCCAGCATCCCTGCCATGGCTTAGTAGACAAGAAACAACAATGTGTACATAGAGATTCCGGAATCGTTCGTTCACCAAGGCCTAACAGAGGAGGATTTGATTACTACTACTACCACCATTTTTGAAGCAAATGAATATGTTGTGAAATCTATTAGTGTACTTTCATCTTTTCCGGAGAGAGACAGAGAGAGAGGGAGGAAGATGAAGATCTGTTACCGTCGCCGGCCACCGTTTTGTTTAACTTGTCATTCAGGTTAGTATTTTGTATATAAATATATGCAGTTTCTAAAGAGTCGACGAATCGTTGTATTCCTTTGGGTGTTTTTTCTGGGTCGGGCGGATCTTAATTATCGTTTATATATATATAATAATAATTTAAGGATAAGATTAGACGACTCTGTAAAATGTTATCGGGGGAAAAGAGGTCTGCTTTGAGTCTCTTCTATTTTGGGTGTCGTTGTAATATCGATTATCTTCTTTCCGAGGATGTCACCATTGTGTATAGTAGTAACGTCTCTTTTAACTTCTCGGCGAGTTTAAGCTCTCCCACAACAACTTTGTATATGTATTTTGTAATTCGATAAATCTGTATATTAAGGCATTAACTTTTTGTTCTTTCTGGTTCTTCTCTTTCCCTACAAAAGCAAAAATTAAATATAGCTTTAAGAGTGGAGTCCATTATGTGTGTCTTAAATGAAAACCGTTGAGTGCTTCTTTCTCTCTTTCCGAGTTTCTTGCATACTTTATTTTGCCGACAATCTTTGAGCTTTATTTAAACACATACGAACTCGTGGTGAACAGATTGCTTTTTTCTAACTCATCTGTCTAAAGAAAAACATATATTCTTTGAAACTAAACACATCAGTATCAAAATAGCAGAGATGTTTCTGGTTCAAAGTTGGGGTTGCTCTTACTGTGTTCTGTTTATCCTCATGTTAATGTCATTACTGTGGCCTCTATTCAATCTTGCACATCGGAATTTGCTTTGTCAATGTCTTCATGTGATTTCCATAGCCGCCGAAGCAACCCAGAGTGTTAGTACATGCTGCAATTTTGGTTTCACTCTTTCAGTCCCTTAATCAAAAGCATATTTCCCTTATATATTGTCTTTTAGCTCCTCGGTTGGAATTGTCAAGCTTGTAAAGTGGTAATTGAGACAATCTCCATGTTGTTACTGAAGATAAGACAAGCGAAAATGTTATGGTCGAGAGCTCTTGACTACTCGCGCCAAAAAAACAAATATTTAAGCTTTTGAGGAGTTTTTATTTTGCAGAAGCTCCGTTTTATTTTCGGGTCGTCATGTGGTTACTAGATTTCCTCTTCAAAATTCTCAGAGGATTGTGAGTGAACCAATAGCTTAAACTTGAAATTGGTGCATGATATGCTCTCGGTATTATAAACAAAACAATCGTTGAAATGTGGATTTTGTAAGCAGAACTTTCTTCACACTAATTACTTATATTTAACACAAAAAAGTTACATCATCAGGAAATATGTTACATGAATCTCCCTAATTGGATCCGGATAGCGTAATTTTATAATATTTCTTTATTTTCTTTGCTTTTAAGAAAATATAAAGAAAAAATAAAATCTAGAAAAAAACAGACAGTTATACTCGCGCCAAGACAAATTAACCGAACAAACACATCTGTTGAATGAATTAAAACTTACTGCAACGACCATTAACCGTCAGATTTCTCTCCTCTCTCTCATTGACAAAACCTTTCTCTGATCAATTTGATAGAACTTTTGTCCCTTTCTATTTGGTTCGTCGACTCTCAAGCATCGTACGGTGCTTGAGAGAGGTTTACTCTTTTTGTGAAAAAAACAAACAAACAAAAATGGCGGGTGATGATCCAAAATCATCCGCTCTTGAAGACAATGACAGTGGAGATGCGTACTACGACGTTTTTTCAGAAGAGGAACTCCTAAGTCTTATGTCTAGCCCAAATCCAAATTTAATGAACATGGCTTTCACCGAAAATCCGATTCCTCATCTTTCTCCTCTTCTTCCTCCTCTTTCTCCGGATATTAACGAAACTGGGTTGTTGCAACAACTCTCACTTTCAATCCCTCAGTGCGACACCAACGATTTTCTTGTATCGCCTTTAGACGAAGATCCTAACCTCCCTTGGGACATGTTCGATGTACCACCTGATTATCTCAACGACGACAGCGACAATATTATCCTACGGGAGATTAGTAATGAGAACAATGTCGTTGAAACTGGTAGACTTGAAGCGAGTAATCGCGTTTTTGTTGAAAACGGTGTGAACTTTGAAACCGGTGGTACATCAGTGATTGTCCCGCCGATTACACCGACAATATCCGACGGCATACACTTGTGCAATTGTTGCAATCTGCTTCGAACATTAGTCCATACCAATGGTATATCCATGTATATCTGTCATTTATATGTTCGTTTATTGAGTATATTGAATGGCTTGTTGATTGGTTATATTATATGGTTGTATAGGTGAGGAGACGATGAGACTCGATATTCATGGAGGGATTGGGTATTTCTGCCATGCGATTCTGGAGACTCAACCACTTGATGGTTCTACCGAACCCCGATATCAAGTCATCCATTTGAAGGATTTAAAGATGGAGGATGTGAAGAAGTTTATAGAAGATTATTGCGCGGCTAGAGCAGCAGGCGGTTTTGGAATTGCGGAAGACACTAATGCTGATTTCTATCAAGCAATGACTGCTTGCTCCTCCGATAACCAGTGGCATATGGGGCCGTTGCCACCGCCCGATGATGTTCCATTGTCTCAGGCTACGCCGGACCAAGCCCTTAGTGTTCCATCTGTGCCGGTGAATGTTGGATCGAGAGATGAACCCCCAGTGTCGAAAGCAAGGCAGAGGAGACAAACCCCTCTCGCAGTACAGGTTTTGTCTCTAATACCTCAATTTATAATCTTCTTATATCATAGGATATGTCTTTGAGGCTAACTTTGGAATAGAAACATGTTACTTGTGCTACGAGGATCGTTTGCTATATGGTTAGATTTTGGGGTTAAAAACATGTTAATTGCCTTTTAATTGTAGAGAATCTCGTATATAGATATTAATGATGGAATTTGTAAGTGTATCAAAGAAATGAACTGCTTGGATGCATATGGTTTCATTATATAAGCATATATCATCACTGGTCTGTAGAGAGGATATACAGGATATATAGTGAATTTGTTAGGGTTTGTAATTTGTTTGTATTAAGAATACTTGTGCTTTAAGAATTCATTTTTATTGGTTTTGTTAAAGAGAGTCACTGATCTTCGGTTTTGTGATTTATCTCTATGTGCCGAGGACAAGAATAGAGGGAACGGACTGGAAAATTAAAACTGAAGGATATTAGTATGCATTTTCATCTTCCGATCGAAGAAGCTGCTCGAAGATTGAGTCTATGTCCTACAGTTGTCAAGAAAATTTGTCGTAAGGGAGGGCTATGTCGATGGCCCCACAGGAAGGTGATATTCTTGAACCAAACCACTATGAATAATTCGGACTCTATAAATTGGCTATAGCTTTTTTACTCCTTTTACTTATTGATTCTGGTATATTAATTTGTAGATGAAGAGTCTTCAGAAGAAAATCACGTCATTGAGGAGCGTCTTAGAGACGACAACGGATGTAGTAGTTAGAGCCCGTATTGAAGAGGAGATTGAAACATTAGAAAAGCAAATCGACGAGATTCGTACTGAAGCACTCAGAAATGCTTAAAATAAAGTTGGAGCAATCTATATTTTTCAGATAATTATACTCCTAAAGTTTTTTTTTTTTTTGTTTAAATAAAGATGATACTATATTTTCAGATAGCTATAGACCGCTTGTTTAAACAAAAAATGAGAAGCTATCTTAAATTGATGGAAGTGTAAGGTTAGCTAAAGTAACTATGGTTTAAACCTTAAGAAAAAATTGAAAGGGAAGACGTTAGAGGAAAAAAAACATTAAGTAGTCAGTTATCACAGCGACGAGTTTCAATATGTAACAGTTAACCTTGAATTATTCTCTTAACTTCTCCAAAGATTTTTTGTGCACAGGGTTTACATTGATGCTATTATCTACCAAGGGAAACAGGAACAAGGCTAAAAGCTAACACTCTTTCACACGGTTTACATTGATGCTTTTACTACCAAAGAGAACAAGATCGAACCTAAAAGGCAACATATCGCGTTCCAACTCCACAAACCGGGTACCATACTGATTACTTTAATGGTTTGAAAAACATTGGAGGAATTCACCGGTAAGTCCATAAGTTTACTAAACGTCAAAACCGTTAGATCAACGCTAGTCAGGCGCTTTTTCGGATATGATGCAGTCAGTCACCAGCTTAAAATGTTGGGCATGAAGGCTTCTTTCGCAAAATCCGTGGACCGATTTTAAACTAGTCACAGTGGGAGATAAACCTGCAGAAGAATCATGGAGACAGATCGATTGCAGCGTTCCTCACAGTCCTCAGTCTAACGGTCTATGTATAGATGGGGTTGTGTATTACTTTGCCTACACGGGGACGCAACTGAGTGTGATAAGATTCTATTTGAACTCTGAAAAGTTTGATATCTATGCTAGATGACCGAGGATATCATCAGAGCTTTACGTCCTCTAGGTTATCTTAACTTTTATAAACTACCACGTCAAAGTAGCCACACACATTCAACCTCTCACTCTTTCCTCTTTGAAGAGAACGGTACTCTTCTGTAACATTGTTTCCTACACTACTCCAAGCTGCAAGCAAAAAAAAAAAAAAACGTCAGAAAACTAGTCATCCAGTCACCAGATTAACCCGTGTCAAAATCGTACCGGATTATCAAGTGCTTTTTTTTGTGTAAGTGCGAGAGAGATAATTATCAGAGGAAGACTATATAAACCATGTTGAACGAGGTGAAGTAGTGAGGCGAGCGTATAAACTCTATCGTTTTCTTCTTCTTTCTCGTCGTCACTCACTTACATACCCGCTTCCTCTCGGCTCGGAAGTTTGTTACCGGCGGCGACTGATCGAAACAGAATCTCGCCGGAGAAATCGGTTCTCTCGAACTGGCCGGTGAAAGAAGATGAAGATAGTTGTCAAAACTCTGAAAGGGACTCGCTTCGAGATTCAAGTTAAACCCGAGGATACGGTACGTAAATCTCTAGAAACTTTGCTCAAATTGTTTCTTGGCGAAGGTAGCTCCGTCGATTTCTTGTACATTACAGTGGAAATAGAGCACTGATTCTTGATCCGGAAGTTACTTAAATGCATATGGTGATAGAATCTTTAACTGACGAATCATGTGTTCTTTCGTCAATCTGAACTCTGTTACGCGAAGCTGCTTGTATGGTTTCGTTTCTTCATGTGAATTGGGTTTCTTGGATCCTTGAGTCTCCTCTGTATTGTTCTCTTGGTAAAATAATTTTGTTTGTACGGTAGAACGAAAACTAATGTGATTGACTTGAGTTGTAGACTAGATTAACACATTTGATTCCTTGTTTCGAGTAGCCACGTTTTGTTGCTTGTGGATCTTCCTGGTCTTGTTCTGTTTTTGTTATGTAGCTGATGAACTGATGGTTATGTCAATATATATATCAGGTTGCTGATGTGAAGAAGAACATAGAGACCGTGCTGGGAGCTACTGCATATCCTGCTGCGGAACAAATGCTTATTCATAAAGGGAAAGTGCTTAAAGATGAAACGACAATGGAAGATAATAACGTTTCCGAGAAAAGCTCTGTTGCCGTTATGAAGGTGTGTTTGGGTTTAGTAATGGAAGTTTATGGTCTAGAGTTTAGCTTATTGATCTGTGCTCCGGCGGGCTTATAATGTAGAGAAAACCTGCATCTACTGGAACGCCTACTGCATCTACTAGCCTTAAAGCTCGGGTGAGTTAGTATCATTGTTTTCATTTAAGCTGAGATTCTTGTTCCTTTGCATCTTATGGTTCTGAAGAGCGAGCAGTCTGCTATGTTTCTCAACAACGTCTAATGAGTGATAATAACTTGAGATTGATTTAGGCTCAGGCAGTGCCTCCTTCAACTTCGGCTTCTCTAGTAGCGTGAGTTATAAAGAGAATTTCATGGTTGAATTTGTGTATAAGGGGAAGATCTTTGATTCCCAATTATATGTTTCTGATTGCCTAAGCTCGAAAAGTTGCCCTCATATTTGCGTAGATCTGCAACAATTGCAACTGAGAGTCCACGGTTCTCTGTAATCCCACTCCCACCTGTACCTCCTACTGAACCTGCCTCGGCTGCTGCATCAAATGTGGGCGGTGCAAGTATTTCAGAGAGTAGCATTCAGCAGATTCTTGAGATAGGGGGAGGAACCTGGACCAGTGACATGGTTCTCTACGCACTCCGTTTTGCATATAATGACCTTGAAACAGCTGTGGGATATCTTAACTTTGTGAGTTCTTCAGAACCTTAAACTTTGTGTGCCCATAGCAAGGGGGTGTGTAGTTTGAAGACTGATATCATTTTTATTTTCTTAAAAGGGTATCCCGGTGGAAACTGACGATCCTGCAGACCCAATCTGGCGTTATTACATAACGGAGGTAATAAACTTGTTGAGCGTAGATTTGTTGAAGCTAGAGAGAATGTGTAGTCTCTAAACTGAGAATAAATGTAATAAAAGGTCACACAGGAGCAAACTCAAGAAACTGAAGCTCCTGGAGAAACAAAGTCAAAATGGTTTAATCACATGCTTGAGGTAATCCGCCTGTTGATGGTAAACTGGATTTGTGACTTGTGAGTGTGTGTGTGTGTGTGTGTGTGTGTGTGGGTGGGTGACTAATAATAAGTCTTTTGATAGGGCGTGCCAAATAATGGGTCACTTGATTTCTTGCGCCACACTCAAGAGGTATCGAAAGGTTTCCAGTTCGTCTTACTTTAAAGAACAAAATAGAAAGAGAGATTAGTTTGGTGGAGGTCTAATTAATTGTTTTGTACGGTGTGTCAATTAGTTCCAGAATCTGCTACCTCTGGTGCGATCAGACCCTAGTCTGATAAAGGTAAAACCAAAAATGCAAAAAAAAAAAAAAAGGAATGAAAAATTATGCTCAAGTTTTTTTCTTTTGGTTTTGTTTTGGCTAATATTGAGGTTTGCTGCAGGAAATTCTCAAGACGATAAGGGAAAGAGATCTGCCATTGTATCAGTTCATTCAAGACAACGAAGCCGACTTCTTACACTTACTTAAGGACGAGATCCTTGAAGGAGCAAGAGGGTGAAAATTGTCTTAGTTTCTAATTTAGAGACAGAGAAATGTAAGTTATAACTAAAGATCTTGGTTAACTACTTTTGTGGATTTCAGTGGGAACGAAGTGGCACAGCCTCAGGAACTCCAAGAAGACGTCTTATGCTTTCAAAACAACGAAGCCAATAACGGAGGAGATGGGTAGAAAATTTAGCATAAATATTGGTAGTTAAAATGATTCATAAATTAATTGAGCTTTCTTTTGGTTTAACTTTTTGTGGATTCTTTGTTGTTGTGTGATTCAGTGGCAAACAAGTGGAAGAGTCTGAGGAAATCGAAGTTGATGTCACCGCTGAGGAGTATGAAATAGTCGAACGGGTCTGTCTCTGTTTCAACATTTTCAACAATTTCAACTTCATTGATTTCGTTACATGTAGTTTTTATTGTTATTGTGTGTTTTGCTTAAAAACAGCTGGAAGCAATGGGATTTGACAGAAGTGATGTGGCGGAGGCGTTCTTTGCCTGCGACAAGAACACAGAATTGGCTGCAAACTATCTTCTCGACCACATCCACGAGTTTCAAGAATAACACCAATAAACCAAACTCTCTCCTGAGTTTCTTTTTTGGGGTCGTAGTGGTTACATATCTTTTTCTATCGAGAATCAAATGTCTTGTTCTGTAGTCTGTAACCTGGTTACTTTTGCTCTGGTTATACACAGTTGTGGTGATTGATGTGTATACTACCTTACCTTTCGTTTCAAAATATGAATATATAACTCATTGTAACCTGTAAGGGTTTTGATCTTGATTCTAGTGCTTTAGATATGAACTTAACTTTGAGGATATTGAGATGAATGAGACACAAAACAATTTGATCACCGAGTTCCCGTAAGGTACCTCTCGGGTGGGATCCCTCTCCCACAATACACTATCAAAATCAAAGGATTATTACAAGACACTAATAGAGTTTTTCTATCTTTGTTACAGGTTTGGTTTTAACAAAGAAGATTAGAGAAGACGAATACAAAGACTCCGAGAAATCTGTAAACTCTCTTTGTTTTCTCTCTTGATATCTCTCTTCTCTCTACCTCTCTATTCTCTTAGTCTTGTTCTCTTGCTTTTTTTTTGCGGATATCCCTTGTGTTCATAGACGCTCTCGTTTTATAGCCAAAGACGTGTTCTTGCTTTCCTTTTGTGATCAAGTTTTCCTTTTCTTCAATTTCCATTTATGATTGACTTTAACATAAAGCAAACCACGTGAAGTCAAAACTTCTTTGGTATGGGCTTTAATTATTGATTTTCCAAAAACTGATGTGAAGAGTGAAGCCCAAACCCACATAACCATTTCCAAAAACGCTACAATTTTGTCTGCTGCTTTGCAGCTTTCATATGAACTTGTACTGGCTAAGGAAAAAAAGACAACTGTTTAGTTATTTAGGAGCATCTCGATCAACAAAGCAGTATCATTGAATACTTTTCTTTTTTTTGGGAGGCCTGTAATTAGTCTACCTTTTGGCTCTCAAGCAAAGCATTTTCTGAATATATATTTCCAGTGAAACCATATTTTGTTTTGATCTACAATCCTACACGCGCGCCTTTTTGTGTGTTTTATTTGGGAAAACACCTCTTTACTACGCTTAAGATGGGAGGAAGAATCAGAGAAGCAAATATTCTTTGATATCAAAAATCCATTTGGTGCCTTCAAAGAGAATATAAGAAAAGCTCGAATATTACGAAGATAAACTAGACCAAAGTAACTTCTCCAAGATTTTTCACACGGTTTGAATTGCTCCCTTTAACTACTAAGGGAAACAGGATCAAAGCTAAAAACCTAACTCTCAAATTACATTTTTTTGTTTTCGATAAAAAAAAAAAGAGATTACAGTTTTTCTTTGTCAAACTCAAATTACAGCCGAGTTATAAACGGATTTATTAATACTTTATTATTGGAAAATAGCATGACTATAAATATCGTCGTAACTTGTAACTTGCAAGTTTAAATGTTTAATGTTAAATTTTGTTACAATAACAATTTCCCAATAGGAAAATAAAAACAATCACAAAAATGAAATAGAATATTCGAGGGGAGGAATATATCATAAGATGTTAGAAAGATTTGTGAATTGTACTTGCCCATAGAATCTTTGCCGACTTTATGTTCTTTTGACTTCTCTGCTTCTGTTTAGTTCTCTTTAGAAAGGAAAAAACAAAGAAAACTGTTACTATGCATGCATATAAGTTTGTATATGATAACAGATAACATATATAACATCTATTTTTTTTTTTTAACATTCAACATGTCTTTCATTTTCTAGTTAATATATGAAAGATGAGCCGTCTCTTCTTACATTTTTGTTGCGGGTATAACGAACTACACATAATATTTAAAAGATTATTTGACCGCGACTCTGCGACTAAAGTTAATATTTTCTGTTTAATATGCACTTTAAAGCAACACTTAAATTGGAGATGCTAAACTATTTCTGTTTCACAAAAGGAACGAAGAATTACACTGTGATAATGATATATTTTCTGTTTTATGCCAATTTGTCTTTTGGTTATTGGATAATTATGTAGATAAATACATAAAAATCCAAAAACAGCGTTGTTCGAAAAGGACAACAATAGTCTGAGTTCCACTTTGTAATGATACAAATAAGAAGTGACGGAACAACACGAATAGCTTGGGATCAAATCAACTGAAACTCGACTTACAATCATTTAACTATTCATAATACCACGACTGGCGATAATATTATTCTTTTAGGATATAGCTCTTCGATGTTTTCATGTAAGCACCTTTGTTTTTTTGAACGGTAATATTCCTTTTAACATGACAATTTTCCACGTGAAATTTTATATAGTTCCTTTGTGTAATGTGATTCTTTTCACACATTGATTATGATATGGTACTCAGTCTTTGATTTTGTATCGGGCTCTTTTAGTCTTGGATTATAATATTTGGATTTAGATTAATAAGTCGTATTCGCACAAAGAAAAAAGATTAATAACTCGTCGTATCAAAATAATATTTATGTAAATTGTTTTGCTACCGTACAGATTAGGTTATTGTACTTTTATATATTATGATGCTTTTGAATAAAAAGAAAAAATTAAGATTAGTTTTACTTAAGTAAACTAGTGAATTTATGATAGATCGGATCACTTGGCTTTATTTAAATTATGCATATCAAACTATATGGACGTAAATAAAACGAAGTGGTTCATATCCCATGAGTCTGTAATCATATTGTAATAAAATTACATTCCTAAACAAAATACTTCTAACCATAGATTCGTAGTTGACCAGAAAAAGGCAAAAAGAAGAAGAAGGATGAAGAGTTATGATGTAATATGGACGGAATTGGAGTGGCCGGTGAAGATCCACCCACTTGATCTACGTCAAGGATCTATTATTCTCATCTCCACAACTTACAATATTAATGCTATACATGACATAAAATTTCAAGTATTTTACAAAATTACAGCACTTATAAAAGACCAGTATATTAGCATAAATTTCCCCTATATAAAGAACTTGAATGAATCTCATCTCACTGCATCTCACGCAACTAAAACCCAACCAACAACACTACACTTCTAAAGTCCAAAAAAAAAAAAAAACAATGGCAGCCATATCCTTCACTCACAACCACCAATCATCGGACAACCGCCGTGGTGGATCTCACCACCACCGCCATGGCCCCGTCGTGGAAGAAGTCGAAGGACTCATTAAAGTTTTCAACGACGGTTGCGTCGAACGACCTCCAATAGTCCCCACCGTCTCACCCATCGTTCATCCATCAGCTAAAGTCACAGCGTTTGACATCAAACTATCCAACGACACGTCGGCACGTGTCTACATCCCCGATGCCGCAGCCTTCTCACCATCCGTTACTTTCCCTCTGCTTGTTTACTTCCATGGTGGTGGTTTCTGCGTTGGCTCCGCCGCTTGGAGCTGTTACCACGACTTCTTGACCGACCTCGCCGTTAAAGCCCGTTGCGTCGTCGTTTCGGTAAACTACCGTTTAGCCCCTGAACACCGTCTCCCGGCGGCGTACGACGACGGCTTTAACGTTGTCTCCTGGTTAATGAAGCAAGGATCCAACGGAGGATATTCCTGGGTGAGTAAGTGTAATCTCTCGAACGTTTTCTTGGCCGGAGATAGCGCCGGAGCCAACATAGCTTACCAAGTCGCCGTCAGAATCACAGCCGGTGACAAATCCGTAAATACTTCAAACCTCAAGGGCGTTATTCTAATCCACCCTTTCTTCGGCGGCGAACGAAGAACGTCCTCGGAGAAACAACAACACTCCAAGTCATCGGCTCTGACTCTCTCCGCCTCGGACACCTATTGGCGTCTGGCTCTGCCACGTGGCGCGAGTAGAGACCATCCTTGGTGTAACCCTCTGGTCAGCTCATCGGCGGGTTCTCTCCGGGAAGTGAGGTTGCCAACGACGATGGTGTTTATGGCGGAGTATGATATACTAAAAGATAGGAACTTGGAGATGTGTAAAGTGATGAGAAGCCATGGAAAGAGAGTTGAAGGTATCATTCATGGAGGAGTCGGTCACGCTTTTCATATTCTCGACAACTCTTCGGTGTCACGTGATCGAATCCACGACATGATGTGCCGTCTTCACAACTTCATACATCCATAATAATTCGCTGAAGCATTTAAGAACCTGGCCTTTTAACTAATCAATTAAGACATTAAAGCAAGTTTGCTTTTCTAGTGTTTAAATGGATGTGATTAGTATAAACTAGTCCGATTCCTCTTGTTGTATGATGTAGTTTTGATAAAGTAAGTTTTTGGTGTGTGCTGTAATGGAATGTATTTTACGATCATGTATCCAATGCTGCTTCTTTTTGCCGTTGTGATATTTTTTAAAAAAAAGACTTTTGATATAATTTTTTTTTTTTTTTGGGGTGTCGAAAGTTGTATATTATTTTTTTGTCGTCTATTGTTGCAGTTAATTATTCGTGCAAGAAAAAAGGTTTAGAATCTACCTTTTGTTTTCTTGCACTTCGATAATTTTCTTATAGTTGACTTTGGTAAATTTGCCTCCTTGATAGGACCCATACAACTATAACTTCTTTTTCCGATTAAAAAATTATGGGCTAATCCTAAGTAAAACCGAACCAGTTCCGGTTACTTAGACCTAGAGGTATAAAGTTCACCTATTAACTTCTCAGATATTGTACTTAATATGTCAATTATTTACTTTTACGAGATTGCTATGCTAACTACCTTTCATTCTTGCTTACCGAAAAACTGTCTTTAATTTTTAATACATACAAGTACAACAAGGTAGGTATTGTATAAATTTCTTTTTCAGTCAATCTGTAAATATAACATAGGTTATTAAGATGGGAGATCTCTTCCACAACCGCAAGACTTAGGTTTGTGTATATATTTCATACGAAAACATTTGGGATCGAGGAAAAAAGAAAAATGAGGAGTTGACTTAATTAATGTATGGTCCTGGACTCCCAAATGCACTAAAGAAGATGATTTATATTCTTCTTCGTCTTTTTCACTTTTTGACGGGCTTGTTCATCTGGAATGTCAACCCGTGTATCCCCAACCCGTTTTTTTGTTTCTCTTCGATCGGTCAATCCAATTGAAAAGAAAAGCAAATATGGTAGCAAACACCTTGGTCAAAATGGCAACTCAGTTCATTCATTCCACTCTATTCCTGTTTGGCAAGCTTGTGTGTTTAAAAAAACTAGTTAAATCAGTTGCTATAAAAATGTTATACTTCTCATTAATAACATGAAAATCATGTCGTAAGCAGAACACACAAATAACCGATCATTTCTTTATTCTATCCTACCAAACAACAATTACAGCTATTCATCTTATAAATTGGTTATATTATCGGAATTTTATAAATCACACTTTTTGATAACCATTACCTTTTAAATGGATGTTTTTGATACTGTAGAAATTATATGCTAATTGCCTTACCCTACCAAATCACTTTGTTTGTATGGTAAAGAACCGCTAATAGTTTTCCACCACACGAGTTCAAATAATATTAACCATCGCAATATAAACTGGTGATTAAGTGGACTTTCAAGATTTGGTCGAATCCTGCAAAAAATTTGGATATTACGACGATAAAATTTTTTTGTTATTCGAGAAATCTCCAAATATGCCTTGTTATAATTGTCTTCAGTCATATCTTTTTTTTAAGATGTCTATATAATAATTTTTATGGTTTTAGTTTTAATTTAGTTTGTACTCTTTTGAAGAATTCATATTTATGAAATTCTAAATGACTAAATAAAATCTACCATATGTTTAATTATTTGAATAGAATTATATAGTTTTACACTTGTTTGATAACAAAAACTAATTTTAGATCAAAATTTAGGTTATTTTAAATAAAATATATTTTCAAAATTAACTTTTATAAATGGAATAGTTATTGTAGTTGTTAGGGATGGTATTTTTTTTTTGTCATCTGATGAAATATAAAGAGATCTATAGCACAGACACAAACCCAGGATTTCCAACACTTGGGCTAAATTCTGGAAATTTTGAAAATTTTATTTATTGACAAAGAATTAATGAATGAATTATTTTGGCTAAAAGTGTAACAAATATTATATTGCGGGCAGCAATTGTAATTTTCGTGAAACTAGTGTCTCTAGGGCAATTAGAGTCTCTCTTTTCTCCTCATTTCTTCTTGTCTTGAACAAAATTTTAAAACGCAGAAAGCCCTAATAAGCTCTCTCGTTCTCGCTCGCTCAAGCTAAAGCTCAAGCTCTCACTCTCCAGCTAATTCCCTTCCTGGCCTGATCCCGCACGACCGCGAAAGTTTTCGAAAATGTCTGTGCGAGTTCTGAACCCTAATGCGGAGGTGCTCAACAAATCGGCGGCGCTTCATATGACCATCAACGCCGCCAAGGGTTTGCAAGATGTACTCAAGTCGAATCTCGGTCCTAAAGGAACCATCAAGATGTATCGTCTCTTTTGATTTGTGTGATCCATATTCACTTTCCCGAATGCTGCTTTGATTTCTGACCCTCCGATTTGTTGTTCATTCGATGTAGGCTTGTTGGTGGCTCGGGAGATATTAAGCTTACCAAGGATGGGAACACGCTATTGAAGGAAATGGTGAGTCTCTCATTACAACTTAATCTTAGATCCTATTGATCTATAAGAATCGAAGCTCTCTATTGACTGTGTGACTGAATGTGTTGTATGGATTAGGTTAGATTAAAGAAATTTTAGTGTTGGTTTCTGATTAGTATTTGTCAGCATTGTGGTAGAGAAGAAAGAGGAAAGCCTTAAACAGTGTTAATTTGGATTACTGTTATCGCTTTTCAGAAGATGATGCTTACATGCTCACTTCCTAACTCTTGCAGCAAATTCAAAATCCGACTGCCATTATGATTGCAAGGACAGCTGTTGCACAGGATGACATCAGTGGTGATGGTACCACTTCCACTGTCATCTTCATTGGTGAGCTCATGAAACAGTCCGAGCGCTGCATTGACGAAGGTGAGTCGCTATGTTAGCTGATACTACCTTATTTAAATTTTAGTTTGTAGATTCGTTCGTTAGTTTTATGCGTTCTCTATGGTTGTTTTAGGTTCTTGCTTTTAGGATCTGACACTTTTAGTTTTCTTAGTCTGTATGTTATTAAGTTTGACATATGAATGTGTACCGATAATTGATTTTCAGCGGCTTTGATTTGCTAAGTTTTGTTTGAATCGAATCCATACAAATTAGAAATGGTGTCAGTATAAACTGTTATCAACTTTTGCAGTGAGAAATAGTCTTAAATCCTAATGAAGGTGTATACATGTATCAGGAATGCATCCACGTGTCTTAGTTGATGGTTTTGAGATTGCTAAGAGAGCTACGCTTCAATTCCTTGAGAACTTCAAGACCCCTGTGGTTATGGGTGATGAAGCTGATAAAGAGATCCTAAAAATGGTCGCGAGAACGACACTTAGAACAAAGGTTTGCTTGATTTTATGATTTTTCTCTTTTTCATTTTGATTGAGTCTTCTTTTCATTCCCTAACCTCGATTTACTCTTGTGGCTTGTGTAGCTGTACGAAGGCTTGGCTGACCAATTGACTGACATTGTCGTTAATTCAGTGAGTTAATCGATCTCTTACGAAATTTGTTAATGCCTTTCGTTTTTTTTCTTCACACCGATGAGGACTCATCTATGCGCGAATATTGGTTTCAATCTTGTTTGTTGTCTAATAATCTACCTTCCATACATAAACAGGTTCTTTGTATCCGGAAGCCTGAGGAAGGTATTGATCTATTTATGGTGGAGATAATGCACATGCGCCACAAATTCGATGTTGACACACGATTGGTATGCTTTTGACATTTGTGATTTACCGTAACATATTCTCGAAGTTTTCATAGTTTCGAAATTTTAATATACTAGCATGTGTGCAATCATAAATATATTTAGTGGTTATGATTAAATGCTTTCATAGTTTTGGACGTGTTGCAAGTACCACATTGATTCCTTCCTAAATATTGTGTCCTTCCTGATTTAGGTTGAGGGGCTTGTTCTAGATCATGGTTCAAGGCACCCTGATATGAAACGACGCGCAGAGAATTGCCACATCCTAACTTGCAATGTGTCGCTGGAGTATGAGAAGAGGTATGCAATATAATTCTTTGGTTAGTTCTGCGAAGAGAAATAAGAGCCTAGATGTTGCTGGTGATTTAGACTAATTTTTTTTTATTTATCTATCAGCGAAATTAATGCAGGGTTTTTCTACTCTAATGCGGAGCAGAGGGAAGCCATGGTTATTGCTGAGAGGCGATCTGTTGATGAAAGAGTTCAGAAAATTATCGATCTGAAGAAAAAGGTGGGTGTGAGACCACTTATCCGAGCCGTAATAAAAATTCTGTATAAATGAATAATACTTTTTTTTCTTGTGCAGGTGTGTGCTGGTAATGATAACAACTTTGTTATCATAAACCAAAAGGGTATTGACCCACCGTCATTGGATCTTCTTGCTAGAGAAGGGGTAAGCTATAGCTACTTCTGTAATTTCTTGCATCCACACTAATGTTACAAACAGTTGAAACCGTTTTAGACCGACGCTTCGAAAAAGTAAGAAAGTACTACAGAAGAATGGTCTTTGATAAATAGTAATCCATGGAGACTATTGGCTGAAATGGCATTCAGTTCTGTGCCTTCCACTGAGATTGTCGCTTCCTTAGGACCTAATTTCTCTTGTTTAGAGGCGGTTGAATCTAATTACCTTTCCTCATCTCTCCAGATTATTGCCCTTAGAAGAGCAAAGAGAAGGAACATGGAACGTTTAGTTTTGGCCTGTGGTGGAGAAGCTGTGAATTCTGTTGACGACTTGACCGCTGAGTCGCTTGGATGGGCTGGACTTGTCTATGAGCACGTTCTTGGCGAGGAAAAGTACACCTTCGTGGAGCAAGTGAAGAATCCTTATTCATGTACCATCCTCATAAAAGGTATTAGGCTAACTTCTATCTTTTCGTTAAATTTTTTGAAGGTTCATTTGTTCTCATATTCACTTTGGTGGTCATTCATGATTTATTGGTTTGCTAGGGCCTAATGACCACACCATTGCTCAAATTAAGGATGCGGTTCGTGATGGTCTAAGATCGGTCAAGAACACCATAGAAGACGAGTGTGTTGTGTTAGTAAGTACCTTACTAATCTCTTGAAGTGTTTTTGTGACTTTTTACTCTCTGTTTCTCTGCAATGTCAGAGAGATTGCTAAAAGACCGATTGTTATTTTTGTGCATTATGTTTATGCACGGTTGCATCTTTATATAGGGAGCAGGAGCTTTTGAAGTTGCAGCAAGACAACACTTACTTAATGAAGTCAAGAAAACCGTTCAAGGGGTAATTGAATATCATTACACATACTCTAGTGTTTGTATAAGTATTCGAGATCACTAATACTATCATCAACGTTGCAGCGTGCCCAACTTGGCGTTGAAGCTTTTGCTAATGCCCTTCTCGTGGTGCCTAAGACACTTGCAGAAAACGCAGGTCTTGACACCCAAGACGTGATCATTTCTCTTACGGTACGCATTCATCTCTTATCCTCTTCCGCAAACCGAAATCAATTGCGGAAAGAACAAAGATTTAATTGCTCAATGTAACGCTCTTGTGCAGAGCGAGCATGACAAAGGAAACGTAGTGGGATTAAACCTTCAGGACGGTGAACCAATTGATCCCCAGCTCGCTGGTATCTTCGACAATTACTCAGTGAAACGCCAACTTATCAACTCAGGGTAATGTTGGAACCAAGCAGCAAAATTTTATGAAGTTGTGGGTTTTGGTTCAAGCCATTCTAATATTTGTTTGTGTTGCAGGCCAGTGATTGCATCGCAGTTGCTTTTGGTGGACGAAGTGATTCGTGCTGGTAGAAATATGAGGAAGCCTACTGCTTGAAGTCTTTTGTTTTTTTTCACTTGCTTTTTGCGTTCTAACCATCTCAAGTTTGTCTTTTTGTTTCAATCCTGAAAGTCGTGTGAAACCTATGTTTTTGGTAATGAGAAACATGTTTTGAATCTGACCTCGTAGATCTGGTGGATTTTTGCAAACTGAGAAAAATGGGAATTACAAACAAAATCTATTAAATAATAATAGTGAATAAACCCTTATTGTAAAAAAAGGCCATAGTTAAGACTCAGATCTTATAAAAGCATCCATTAAAAGGATGATCTATTCGTCCACAATCAACAAGAAACAAAGCGACTTGATCCGTCTAAAATCTTTTGTCCGACAAAAAATTATGTGGTGGACGGTGAGACTTTACCCTCTTCCTGAAGCATGTACTCTTTCTTCATTTCCTCCAAGACATTGTCATTGGTGCTGCAGAATCAAGAAAAAAAATGCATGGTTAGACTGACACTTTAAGCATCAGAGCCTGATCTCAGGAGATTTTCATCAGGGAGTTACAAAGATTGTGCACAAAGAACAAACTCGATTTGGCTGATCTAGACCATTAGATAATATAAAGTTTGCATCTCCTAATCAACTCCAAACATGAAACAGTTATCGCAGCAAGCCAGTAACACAGAATCACCCCCTTTATATTTGCTTACAGATTACTAGCAATGGTACTTATATGCATCTCCTAACCACAAGATGCCTCTAGCGAGAATGGAGAAAAGAAGAAGGTGCATTGAGAGGTGAAACATACAATTGATGGAGGCAAGTGTTAAGCTCTTTGGCTTGCTTACGACATGCCCAAACCACAGAAAACGTTCTTCCAGTGGCGCATTCAGCATACTTGGAGACGTACTGATCACATTCGTTTAATGCCTTTGCTTTCATCTTGCTACGCAGCGCTATTAACAGAGTAGCGTACACAAATCAATCATTATTAGTGATGGAGAAGAATCTGCGTCTCTGGTGATGAAACAGGCGTCACCAGGGCTTCCAGAGTATTGTTATCCCATTTTCGAGGCAAAATCAAAAGACTATTTAGGGGTTTAGGGTTTAGTAAGCAAAAGTCGAGATTTACCTTCTTCGACCTTCTTCTTCACGTGATTCTCACGAGCTTGCTCCACATAGCTCCCCATTTGACTCACCTTCGAGCTTTTTCCCGGCCGAATCGAAATCCGATCAAGAGGGTACAAGACTGAAAATGGTTCAGGGCAAAGGGTGAATCCGTCAAATCGTTTGACAAACTTACAATTTACCCCCTATACTTTGTTTTACTTTATAAATTCCCTCACTATTCGTTATTTATTATATACCTGACCTTATAGTTTATGATTTTATTAAACTCAAGAGCTTGCGATGAAAACAGGCACATTCTGGACTTGATCACAAACGGTCAAGGATTACATGACTGGATTGGTATGGTTTCTAAAACTTCATTGCCTTTTTTAATCTTATTTACTTATATCAACAAACAACCTTAGACTAACGAGTCTTATCTTAGCTCCAGAGCGAAGCTGGTGACGACATCAAGGAAGCATCCAGAAAAAGTGCAGAAAGGTGAAGAGCAGTCCCAACCACTACCGTTGCCTTGTAATAGTCGTAGACTCGTAGTAGCTGCAGGATCTGATTCTCTATCCATGGAAACTCTCGTTTGCTGCTCTCTTTTTGATCATGCTGTTGCGGGTTTCGCTATTTGCATTTTTACATGGCCCGATTAAAAAAAAAAGCCATCAAGGTTTATGTTTAGCCCAATTATAAATACTCATAATGAATGTGATTAGTTCCTAAATGGTACTATTAGTTACATGGCAGGTAATGTAATGAATCGGTCCAAAATAAAATAATGAAATTAGTTAAATGACACAACACATTCCCTCGAATTGAATCCAACCAAACCAAGTGAGTGCCCTGCTTTTTCCTCGTCTTTCCACTCACTTTCTTTTTTTTCTTCCTTATATAATCTCTCTCTCTCTCTCTCTCTCACTCATTGTTTCTTTCTCGCATTCGTCTCCCATGGCTTCAGCTACTTCCGTCATAGCTTGGTCCGTTCTCTTCTCTTCTGTCCAACCTTTCCTTCACCTCTCTGTTTTCTCCGTTGCTATTTCTCACTTTTGCTGAGTGCTCTCTCTTTTGATGGTTTGTCCAGGGGCTCTGGAGAAGATGGGCAACTAGGACTTGGAGCATATGAAGAAAAGGAATGGGCTTGCGTCCTCGAGGCTCTTGACCCTTTTACCGTTCGCTCCGTCGTCGGAGGTAGCCGTAATTCCCTCGCCATTTGCGATGATGGCA
Organism: Sisymbrium altissimum; assembly: GCA_900406495.1. Lineage (NCBI taxonomy): Eukaryota > Viridiplantae > Streptophyta > Magnoliopsida > Brassicales > Brassicaceae > Sisymbrium > Sisymbrium altissimum. The sequence goes on from OVBI01001619.1 coordinate 22,710, forward strand.
AGGTAACTTTTCGATTCACTTTTCTTTTCTGCTCTCATCCTTGTTGTTTGTCGTTTGGTGCTCACTATAAAGTTTAATGCTTTGGGTTGATTTGCGATTTGATTTTAAGTTGGCTTTGCTGATGTGTTGAAGTCGCTTACCAAAATAAAAGGAGGGTTTTTGAGATTTGATAGACCAATCGAGAGGGTTTAAAGTTCGTCTTTTTCTGGTTTGTACACAAAGCCATTTCACCAATGAGTTTTGTCGCTAGTCTCATTCTGAATCTCATTTTGAAGCCCTACTAAATGGGATACAAATACAACCGAAGATGTTTTAGTTTTTCTTGAACAGATCATCAGACCCTGGTTCTGTTCCCATGGAGTAGTGTATGATTTTGGTTTGGGTTTACTTGTGTTACCAAATTGATCCTTCTTTGCCTGGCTATGTCTGAATGAGTTTTGGCTTTGATCCTCTTTTAATGCCTAATGCTTTTCCCATATCTTCAATGGTTTCTCAGCTGTTTACATGGGGTTGGAACCAAAGGGGTACATTAGGACACCCACCAGAGACAAAAACAGAAAGCGTCCCTAGCCTTGTTAAGTCTCTTGCCAATGTCAAGATTACACAGGTGAAAAATCATTCAGCTATCAAATTATCTTTTGTACTATTTCCTCGTTGTTGTTTACTCGGAGCGCGTTTTCTGTGAATGGATCATAGGCAGCTATTGGTGGTTGGCATTGTTTAGCTGTCGATGATCAAGGCCGAGCATATGCTTGGGGTATGCATATTTCTCTCAGCTTCTTTCTATTGACTGTGACCTTAAAGATTTTTAAAGCGACACTTATGCTCCTTTTTGTTATGGAACTTACTTAGGGGGAAACGAATATGGACAGTGTGGTGAAGAGCCTTCGAAGGATGAGACAGGTAGGCCTGTGCGTAGAGATATTGTAATCCCTAAGCGCTGTGCCCCGAAACTTACAGTCCGACAGGTACTTTCCCAGTTAACCTCTCTGCATTTAATCAGGTTTTGATGATTTTTTTTTTGTCTAAACCATATTTCTCGGGTATCTATTGTTAAAAAATAGGTAGCTGCAGGGGGTACTCACTCTGTGGTTCTAACCCGTGAAGGTTATGTATGGACTTGGGGTCAACCGTGGCCTCCCGGTGACATGTACTAAACTAGTTTTCCTTTCATTAAATCGATATAACATTTGCGTTTTCTGGTCTGCTACTACTAAACGTGGGGTTGGGACTTTTTTGTATTTTGTTCAATCACAGAAAACAGATATCTGTTCCGGTAAGAGTTCAGGGTCTTGAAAACGTTCGCCTGATTGCTGTTGGAGCATTTCATAACCTGGCTCTGAAAGAAGATGGGACATTGTGGGCTTGGGGTAATAATGAATATGGACAACTTGGAACCGGAGATACCCAACCGAGATCTCATCCTATTCAAGTTCAAGGCCTCGATGATCTCACTTTGGTATGTGGTCTAAAGAGTTCTAATTTTTAGCTCTTATACGGAAACCAACTGCCTTCTGATGGCTATTCTGTAAAGGCCTATGTTATTGCCTGGTGTCGACGATAGAAGCTTAACAATTTTCCCCTCATAAAATCGCATGTTTTAGGTTGATATCGCTGCGGGTGGATGGCATTCAACAGCTTTATCCGATGAAGGAGAGGTATAAGAACTGATATAGTCTACTATTATTCCAAAGTGTCACTTTTTAATTTCAGCTGGCTCTTCGTCAAGCCATTGCTGGGTTTTATCTGAGCTTGATGTAGATCTTGACTGTCAATGTTGTGACTTGGTTATATCTTATTAGGTGTTTGGTTGGGGAAGAGGAGAACATGGTAGGCTCGGGTTGGGTGACAATGACAAGAGCAGCAAAATGGTTCCACAGAAAGTTAATCTCTTAGCTGGAGAAGACATCATTCAGGTAAAAACTAAAACCACCTGTTTCTCTACTTTTCTCATAACTTTGAAAGCTCATATCAATCTTTTCTCCTCAGGTCTCATGTGGCGGTACTCATTCAGTTGCTTTGACAAGAGATGGTAGGATCTTCTCGGTAAGTTATCTAAGAAAGAAAACATTTTTGTTGGGTTAAACCAGAAGTTGCACTTCTAACCAGTTTGTTATATCTTGTGATCAGTTTGGTCGGGGAGACCACGGTAGACTCGGGTATGGAAGAAAAATGACGACGGGACAACCATTAGAGCTTCCTATAAACATTCCACCACCTGAAGGACGGTTTAATCACGCCGATGAAGAAGACGATGGAAAATGGATAGCTAAGGTTGTGGCATGTGGCGGTCGACACACTCTAGCTATTATGGAATGGAAGTTGGATCAGGAGGAAACAGAATAACCATGAAGAAGGAGAAAGCAAAAAACCCAAAACACAAATGGGACTCTAGAGAGAAGCATTTGTTATAGAGAAAAGGGGAGCAAAAGAATTGTTAAGCTTTTGACATTCCCATGAATGATGAATCTATATGACGAGGAAGGACTGATATATATAATAATCTCATTATGATTATGGAAAATAGTGGTGAAAGGGAAAACAAAGAAGAAAGGGGAGAATCTTGCAAACACTTTTAATTCTTTCTTGTTGTTTGCTGAGTCTCTTGGGTTTTCTGGTTTTAAGGTTTTTCAACAACCTTTGACAAGATGAGGAACACATATTGGGAAGATATACTTTGATTTTCTTGCATGTCTTTGACTTGATCTCCCCCATGAGAAGCATCCACTTCCTCTCTTCTTCTTCGTCTTCTTCATTTCTTTTTCTTCTTCTTCACTCTTCTCTGGCTTCTCTTCTTCTTCTCCTTCTTTAATACTCATCTCTTGCGTATCTTCTGTTTCTTCTCCTTTTTTACTCATCTCTTGCTCCTCTTCATCTTTCTCTTCCAACTTCGAATCCTTAAAAACCCAAATTGCATATCATTAACATATTATATCTTAAGAACTACACGTAGCTTGGACCTAAAATGATATATTTTCCTTACAATTATGAAGTTTTGGCCTTTTGGACAATAATCTTACAGTTTCAGGTCCAGAATGTAAATAGTTGTGAAATCGTAAATCATTTTTTTTTTTTTTGTTATTAAAGGTATAAACTGTAAACTTGAGGATTGCACAAAAAAAAAAAAACTAATCTATTTTGAATAAAAAAAATTTTTATTAGAGATATATCTGTATAATAATTAGTGCCTTATCGAGTTACAAAGTATATATACCATGTTACACTAGGTTACACTATGAATCCATGATCTATGAGTCTATGAGACTAATGACTATACATGTATAGATACATAAATGCATGCACGCCCATATCTATGTGTGTAGATATTATATATATAATGTTTAAAGAATATAGATGGCATAGTCACGTGAGTTGGACACAAAATCTGGAAATGGGGTCTAATGATAGATTTTCATGAAAGAGTGGTAGCATATGACTATACGTTTTTGTGTTTTTTTCTGATTGATACTCATGTGTACTATGTTTCGTATATTATGAAAGAATCTTAATCTAAAAATGAATCCTATAATATATGTATAAAAGAACACTAACGTAGAAGAGTTTGTTTTATCATTGTCTCTTTCATGATGGCACTATTAAATGTTTGGTGCGTTTCTTATCTTGCGAAAGAATCTAATTATTGATGCACGAGCAATTCAAAATTTTGTGCAATTATTAATGTCCGTACCATTTCATGGACCTCACGGTAGGGAACTATGTAATTCGAATACTTAAGTAATTGTGATTTTTCCTCCAAAATTATAGTTTGTCTGGTGTTATGTTCACCCATCATATAGTATTTTTCTTCTTTAAGGAAATTAGTTCATTAGTGAGTAGATACAATACCTATAGGTAAAATGGCTCAAGGCTATACGTATTTAAATACCTCTTGTTGACCTTCCAGTTTGAGATTGAAATCCACTGGCGAATCATTAGCATCCACGTGTCGTTTCAGTGACCGTTCCATGATCGGAGGCGTCTTTGCCGGACTAGGGCTACCGGAGCTAACATCCACCGACGTACTCTGAATGCCCACATCTCGTTTCAGCCCCACAACTTTCTTTTCTGCTAAAAAACACCCCAAAAATTCCTTTTCAAAAGAAGAAACACAATTGAGAAAATCTTGAAGAAAAAACTAAATGATTAACTAACAACAAAAACAAAGGGGACACATATTTAAAATCAATCACCTCGAACGAGAACAGGATCAGGAGCATAAAGATCCTCGTGAATGACTCTAACGTTAAGATTATCATTGGATTTGTTTAGACCAATATTCATCAATGGATTGGGATTAGGGAAGTGAAGAGGAGCAGACATGGTGGTCAAGTTTCTGAAAGATCTAGCACTTAATGTTTTAGAAGACAAACACTCCATTGGAACTTCTCCAGACAATGGATTGCAGATATATTTCTCTGCTTCGTTCCACTTCGAATTTAACGCAAACCCTTCTTGTGTTAACCACTCTCTGTTATTGAACATTGTCTTTGCTTGTAATGCTGCAAACCAAAAAAAAAAAACAGAACACAAATTAAACATGTCTCCTTTGTGCTGTATGGTCTTTTAATTAACAATTTGATTGTTCGTGAAAAGCTTACCCTTAAGTGCATTGGTGAAGGAATATGTTGATGGGTCAATCTCGTCTGTTATTAAGATTTGAAAGTTAAACATTATCAGACAAAATAGTTCATACACACATTAAAAAGGAGAAAAGGAGTGGTAAAGTTTTAACCACCTTTGAGGGTGTAGCCTGGAGAAGAGGCAGTACTAGAGATGTTGTTTAAGTTTGATCTTGAAGAAGACTTGTAATGGTCTTCTCGGAAGCTTCCAACGTATGAAGCAGAAAATCTTCTTGAAGTCGGGTTTTCGCGGATTAATCGAGCTCTTCGATCCCATTCTCTTAAGTTCATAAACTCATTCTCATCTCCGCGCAGAGCCATTGGAAACGAAATATTTCTTCTACTTTTTTTTTGTGAAAGAGCAAAAAAACTTATGAGCTAAGGAGGGAGAATGAGGCAATCAGGTAGCACTTATAATATATATATTTTTTCTTCTTGTTCTTAAAATGAATTATTTTGGTCCCTTATCTTTTAAAAAAAAAATCATATGGGGTATATGTTTTTAAACATCGTGTCTTTTGACATATTGAAAAATATTTGAAATTTTAAATAAAATGGAAATATAAGAGAGAAGCGTATGAGGTTGTTGTTAATCATATGACTGCTTGCCTGTATATAAAAATCTTGCAATATAACATTTTTGTTTTTTTCTTGGGTGTAATCCATTTATAGGAATCAAACTCACTTGGCATTTTCTGCTATTTTTTTAGTATATATATATAGATAGATATATATATTTTTAAAAATATGGTCCTTCTTTCTTTTCAGTGTTTTGAATTCAATTTCTTTATTTTTTTAAAAATGACTTTTAATATCTCATACATACATATGCCATGATTTATTACAAGAATTTAGCTTATTAATGATAGTCACCAAATGCAACAAACAAATTAATGAATCGTATTATCATATATATATATACATATATGTAATCAACTGGGAATTGTTGTTGTTCGAAATATATTTGTGTTTTTCTTTATTTAATTTTAGTTCGTAATAATTAGTAACTTTTGAAGTGACAGTAGTATTACTGGTACACACTATTTATGAGTTGAAAAATATGGCACAGATTTTGGAAAGGTGGATACATGACCTTTTATGAGTGGTTAATAATCACATGCCATTTCACCAAATATAATAGTGCCCATCAAATGAAAAATGTTGAAATCATGATATTAAATAAAACATCTTTAATAATCGCTAGAAAACGACTCTATACTTAATACATCAAAAGGAAAAGTAATGCAAACTAGCTTGAGTTGTCGTAGTTGGAACTGTCTAGTGTCCCATTTAGACTAAGTGATTACGGTTCATTAATTTATCACTAACTAAAAAATGTTTTACATTTCATGTAGTTGCAAAACTAGTACGTAATGTTATTCTAATGAATTGAATTAATACATTTTACAGTATACATGTTTGCAAAGTACTAATATACAATGATCACAACATCGTAACAATTAATTATTCGGTCAATAGTTTAACTCCATTATGTTATCAACGGCTGCTCCGGCTATGGATATCGGGAACTTTCAAATTAAGCTTATATATAAGAAAGTGATTATTAGTATTGTAAATATATAAAAACATGTGTGTGTGAAAATAATAAAAAATTTAAGAATAGACCAACGAAAAATCTTGTTGGCCAACGTCTGAAATTGAGATGGACCAAAGGAGAGATGATGGCACATGGTGAGGGGTTGGCAGAATGTGAATAATGGATAGGGTGATATGGAGTTTATATATATACTATTGTGTATTTGGATTTTGAAAAATATGAAATGGTGTATGTGTATAGAGTGTACAGTTGTTTTCAATAACATGGTCTTCTTTTGTTTCGTTATAGTGAGGCAAATTAATTTGATGTGTGTTCGAGTGGACTCTACGTAAAGAGAATCTATAAATGGTGGTTTTGTGGTCGTACACATCAATATCCATGTCCATGTGAATGTCACATTCATCATCGTTGTGCATGTGATGAAGACGACTAACTATCAACTAATTTATCTATTCTCTTCCGAGAATAAGTGGATCTTTTGGCAAAAAAAAAAGAATAAGTGGATTACTATTAATGTATGGACGCTTGATCCGAATTAAACTTTCATTCATTTGTTTTTGATTTTTTTTTCATCGTATTGTTGTAAATGTGATGAAAATGTTTAATATGATCCTTCGGATTGTAAGATGATCCCACCTTGAGAGTAGAAGTGTTCAAGCCAAGCCAAAATAAAGTCAATAATCTAGCTCTTTAAGAACGAATTAAGTTGAAACCGATCTAAACTATGTAAGAATTAAATTTAGTTGTTCTCTTTCATTAAACAAAAAACCAAAACCAAGTAAAAAACTCTGATTTTAAACATTTAGATTAGAGCATCAAACGTTCCGAATATTGGCATGTTTCTAGATCAATCCGTGGTTGGTTGCTATATAGTATCTACAGTAGTTTCAAAATTTTTGGTTTAAGGAATATAAAACCGACCGAGTACAGCTATCCGGATTGGACCGGTTGAGAAGGGGCCCACAATAGAAACTAATGATTGTGGTGGGAGCAGACGAGGCATGCAAATGTAGGCATCACTTGTGACAGGTGAAATATGGAAAAATGATTCATTAATATATAATCTTTGTCTCTTCTTTTTATTCTTGCAGATTATTTTCTGTATTATTTATTTTCCCAATTTCTTATTATTACTATTGTTTTTAATCTTCCTTTTTTTCTTATCTTCTCACTTCTTGTCTCTTCTTTTGTCTATTTTTCTGTTCATCTTTAAAAACTTTTACCCACAAAATTCAAATTTGAGCCGATTCTTTCTTTTTTTGGTCTTTTGCAGTACTAATCATGACTGTTTCTCTTTTTACCTATACAGCAGGATAGTTTCGAACCGCTTTTCCAATGTGATAAAACTAGATTTATTGCAGGAGATAGTACCTTTCCATGTGAAGATTTATTTGTTTGACCCCATGAAGATTTATTAGTCTTTCAAAAAATTGTCGAACTCATAATATTGAGTGATATGGGGTATTTTAAAACATTTTCTAACAAAAATACTTTATAAAATTGAGGTATTCAATATTTTAATATCCAATATGATAATTTCATTTATTATAGGTAGAGCCGAGTTTAAACTTTTGAAAATTGCAAGTTAGAGAAAAAAAATGCTGTCTTTATAAATTTTTCTAACTCTATAAATTTGTTATAAAAAAAAGCCATAATTTTATGTTAAGTTTCCCTGGATTTAAAACTGGTTATGATTGCAGAAGTACATATCCATGTGAAAATTTATTTGTTTGATTCCACGGCCATTTTTAAAAGTCATTAAAATTTTTAAATATTGTAGATGATAGAATATTTATAATATAATTAAATTTTTAGCGTACTTTTTATTTTGAAAGTAATTGATTTGTATTTTATTTAAAATATTCAGTTTGTTTGATTTATGTAACTAAGAATGGTGGAATTTAAAATAAATTATTAAAAATAAATTCTCAAATTTTTATTAGAAAAAAAAAATATATATATATATATATATCTATACTATATAAAAGTTGAGGCTATAAGCCATTGAGGACGTCCATCTAGGATTTAAAAAACTCGATTCGATTGGTCCACATCACCGATTTCATTAA
>OVBI01001620.1:5093-30955 GCA_900406495.1 Sisymbrium altissimum
CTCTAACACTTAGCCTAGAAACAACTGAGCTATGACTATAACTCACAACACATGTGAATTGTTTACAAAAGCTATCTTCACAGTTTCAAGAAAAAAACAGAACAATGTCAAAATTTTCGTAAAAGGTTTTTGCAAATTAGGTAAACAGATTTTGTTTGCGTTTGTGATTATGATTTACAAGTGAGTTTTGATTAAAACCACTTCCAATATGAAGGAAAACGCACTACTGCACTATCAAAATATGAAAGCAAATGTACACGTAAACATACAATGAAGAGCTACAACTAAACCTATGCAAGTTAAGATGATTGCTTCTAAACTTGTTCTGAGTTGTTGTAACAGGAAACGCCATGGCTGAAGTGGGTGGATTTAAGTTACTCCACCAGATTGACTGATCTGTCAGCATTGTCGAAGGCGTTTCATCTCCGAAGCTTAAATCTTGAAGGCTGCACGATTCTTGATAAGTTGCCAACAGAGATGCAAAATATGAAAAGCCTTGTTATTCTTAACCTTAGAGGATGCGTAATGCTCTCATCTCTACCAAAGAAGCTGGATTTAGTCTCCCTGAAGACTCTCATCCTTAGTGGCTGTTCAAAATTTGACAATTTCGAGCTGATCTCTGAAAATCTTGAGTTTCTACATTTGGATGGCACTGCTATCGAGAGTCTTCCTCGGACCATCCAAAACTTTCAGAAGCTTGTGTTATTGAATCTGAAAGACTGCAAAATGTTGGATTTTCTACCTGATTGTCTCGACAAGCTGAAGGCTCTTGAAGAATTAATACTCTCTGGTTGTTCAAAGCTTCAGAGTTTTCCTGATATTAAGGAGAACATGGCAAATCTGCAGATTTTGCTACTTGATAAGACCTCAATAAAAGAGTTTCCCAAGATGTTATTAAACTGTCGGAACTTCAAAGACCAAGCATTGTTGCAACAGTCACCTCGGATGAATGGCCTATCCAAGTTAGTGCGTCTCTGCTTAAGTAGAAATGATATGATCAGCAACTTGCAATCTAGCATAAGTGAACTATATCATTTGAAATGGATTGACTTGAAGTATTGCAAGAATCTCATATCTATTTCAACGCTCCCACCGAATCTTGAATGCTTAGATGCACATGCTTGCCATTCACTAAAAGCAATAGCGAGTCCCCTGTCTCTTATGCCAACGCAGCAGGTCTTCTCCTCATTCATTTTCACTAACTGTGAAAAATTAGATCATGTCGCAAAGAATGAAATCATCTGCTATGCTCACAATAAGAGCCGTATGATTTCAGGTGCACTTAATCGCCATAACAAGGTCTCTCTCTCTGTCTTTTTCCTCTCTAAATTTCGATCAACGATTTATAAATATATATTAATTATCTTCGCTTTTACTTTACAGGGTTTCGCTTTTGAAGCTTTGGTTGCCACTTGCTTTCCTGGAAGTGAAGTTCCTGCTTGGTTTAGTCACAAAGCTTCTGGAGCAGTGTTAGAGCCCGAGCTCCCACGACACTGGAGTGAAAGTGGGTTTGTTGGAATAGCTCTATGTGCTGTTGTCTCGTTTCAGGACAAAAATATTCAAGACAACAGCCTCCAGGTGAAATACAAATGTGAGTTCAACAATGTTGAGACATGCTCTAGCTACTTTAATTGCCATGTTGGAGGTTTATCCGAGACGGGCGATGAGCTAATTAAGTCGACTCATGTGTTCATTGGCTACACAAATTGGTTAAATATCAACAAATGTCAAGAAGAAGATGGTGAGAAGGGATGTGTTCCTACAAAGGCTTCCATTAAATTTGAAGTGACAGATGGTAGTGGTGAGGCTACAAATTGCGAGGTATTGAAATGTGGTTTTAGTTTAGTTTATGAATCTGGTTCTTGGGAGCCAAGCTTACGGATAGAGGTCTTGGAACAAGATGAAAATAGATGGTTAGGTCTCATGAGGAAAATAAGAAGGTTTCTTCAATTATGATTTCAAACTTTGGTGCAACTACAACGAGAAACGACAAATGCAATGGTGACCAAGCTGTAATATGTAGCTTCCTAGATAGCTAATTAGCTTCTCTTATCTAGTTTACCTTTTCTTCTGTAACAAGCAGTTGATTGTTGACGTATGTCATTGTACAACAGTTCGTTTCACATGTCTCAATATTAAAATAAGTTAATTTCAAGATACAGTACAAGGCTCTTTGGATGGACTTTTAGACTAAGGGTCTGACTCGTTTAACCGCAATGGGTGCGGTTGCGGGAATTTGCGGAAATTGATGGTTGCTGTTTTAAGCGTTATTAAGCGATTCATACGACTGGTACAACGGTTAAAAACTGATACGTTTGCGGGAAAATTATGACTAGTTGACGAGCGGATGTAACAGCGGTTAAACAACAAATTAACAATATAAACATATTATATAATTATATAATTATATAAAATATTAAAAATGTATATGATTGTAACAAAATTAATTATTAAAAGAATTTAATCTTAAGATTTTATTAATATAAAATTATGATAAGTGTTTAGTGAATAATCAATAGAAAATATCAAATTTATTCATTTATTTCATAATTTTAATAATTATTAAAAAAATTTTAATTTACTAAACTTTTTTAATTAACTGACTTTTTTAATCTATATTTTATATTATTTTAAATCAATTTTTTTATTATTTTTAAACATAATTTTTTATTTTTTATTTTTTTAATTATCCATCTGCAACCATCCGTAACCGCAAACGCTAGTAGAAAGCAGCTTTTGATTTTAAGCGACTTAGAGCGATACAAAGCGTTTTCTATGATTATTTTTAAATGCTGATAACCGCTACCACACGCAAAAGCTGCATTTGCGGGTGGTAACGGGTAAACCAATGATAAACCAATCAAACCCTTAGGCTTGATTGGTTTATCCGCTACCATCCCCAAACGCAGTTTAATAACGTTTAAAACCGCAACCGTCCGTTTCCGCAAACTCTCGCAACCGCAATCGTACCCGCTACAGTTAAACCAGTCAAGCCTAAATCAGGTAAGCTATTTCATCAAGTTTCCTTTGCATTTATACACAGCATCACAAGCCTACCAATCACATAAGATCTCATACATGTCTCTTCGAGTGGATCAGGATTAGAAATCCTAGTATGAGACATGTATACCGGTGAGCATGGCCTTCAAGTACGGGCTAACTCTTTTTGTCGTGTGCCTGAAAAAACACTTAAGCTAACTCTAAACAACCCAAGAGAGAGTAATATTGTAACTGAATACTCAAACTGATTGAGAAATTGTACGGATGTTACTGGTAAACAAAGTATACTACGGAGTGATCCTGCTATTAATACTTGAATCTAATAGAGATTGCTAATTCAACACTGCTTTGGAACATAATCTCCCGACTATTGCATCAAATTGCTGCAACTAACCTTCTAGAACAAAGTTATCAGAATGTGTCTGTCAAGCAACTTCATATTTTGACCTGTATACGAAACCGATTGTATTAATTCTGTAGGAAGCTATTGAACCGGTGGTAAACTCTTTCCGATATAGAAAATTCGACCGGTTCCTTCTCTCAATTAGCCTGGCCCATAAAAAGCCCATTTACTTCTTTTGAACTTAGAACAGTAGTAGTTAGTAATATCAGTTTTCTATTATTGACTAGAGTAACAAGGAATTGTTAATTTAGTTCCAGATTTCTAGTCTTAAGTGAAAAAATAATATAAATTATGGCGATTCTCTTTCGAAAAACTTCTCAGTCATTTAAAAATTGCGAACCGTTGACGAAGATGTTGTTCTTCTCTCGCTTTAACTCTCAATCTCTTCTTTTCTTCTTCTTATATACACTTTTCCCCCAAATTTCCCAGTCTCTTCAAACAAAACCCTCCCAAATGCTACTACAATGGGGAAGCCAACCAAGTACAAATTCCCGCCACTGCATCACGTATTCATCAATTTCCACGGAGCCGACTTGCTCCACGGCGGATTTGTACACCAAATCGGCAAGGCCTTGAAAAGCGTCGAAGTCAACGCGTACGCTGATGAGCCGACTGGTGTCGAAGAAGGTCTAACGGAAGATGTTTGGAAGAGGATCGAAAAGTCGAGGATCGCGATCGTAATCTTCTCAAGCAAGTACACAGAATCGAGATGGTGCTTAGAAGTGCTTGTGAAGATCAAAGAACGAATGGAACTAGGCAAACTCGAGGTGATTCCAATCTTCTACAAGCTTGATACATCTGCTGAGCTGGAAGGTGGCTCCGGTCTCAACTTGTTGAATCCGGTTATGCGTGGTTTTGAGCCTGACCAGCTCAAGATTTGGAACGAAGCTTTGGATTCCGTTTCTTGCATGATGGGATATCATTTGTATAAGAAGAGGTAAAGATTCTAGCCTGTAGTGGTAGTCTATAATGATTCTGAATGTCTCGTGGTTCTTCTTCAGTTACATATGCTTAGATTGAGTCTAGGTTGACCATTAGAAGAGCTCTCACTGTTTTTCTTTAATCTTTCTTGGCAGTGATGAGTCCAAGTTTGTCACTCGTATTGTCAAGGATGTAAGGAGAATGTTGTTGATCAAGATTCCAATGGAGAAGAAACTTAGGGTGTTGCATGACTCACTTAGTGAGCAGAAGATAGAAGACTCCTCTAAATCAGAGACTGTGGATGGTGAGAGTGTCCAAGGGGAATCAATAAAGGATGATAGTTTTCTTGGTGAAGTAAACGAGGGAGTTGACTTAGTCAATGAAGAAAAGAAGCAAGGAGGAGAGAGTAAAAACTCTACCGTTGTGACCTCTTACAAATCTCAGCCAGGGCATAAAGTGTTCATCAACTTCCGAGGAACCGACCTGCACGACGGTTTTGTCGACCACATCGTGGAGGCCTTGGAAAAGGTTGGATTCAAGGTGTATATAGATGAAGATGACTCGCAGAATGGAGATGTTACTGAGGTTTTATTGAAGAGGATCGAGGAGTCGAGGAGTCGAGGATTGCGATTGTGATCTTTTCAAGCAGGTACACTGAATCAACGTGCTGCTTAGATAAACTGGTGAAGATGAAAGAACGTATGGATGAAGGGAAGCTCTTAATCATTCCAATTTTCTACATGGTGAAGCAGTTACAGGTTATACAACTGGATGGAAATTTCGGTGTTAGGATTTGGAATTTTTGGAGGAGTCGTCGGGAGTATCGTGTCATTATATGGAAGGAAGCTTTGGAGTATGTTGGAGGCTTGAAGGGTTTAATCATTGAGGAGGATCGGTAATTGAAATTTATAACTTCATTATTATTAGCTTGAATCCTTTGATGCTCAAATTACTAAATCCTTGGGTTGACGTGATCATTGTCTCGCATTGTTTGTTTTCTCTTGTTTGACAGTCTTGAGAGCGAGCTTATTACATCCATTGTCAAGGTCATTAAGAAGATGATGGAAAGTTCATTGCAAAAAGATCGAAGGCCATCTTCTTTTCCTTCTACACGGAGAGAAGAAAATACTGAATTGGACACAGAAAAAGGACAAAGCCATGAAAATGTTCTCAACAAGCCCCGCCTCGTTGGAATCAAGCTACGCATGGAGCAGTTGGAGCAGAAGTTGGAGTTTGATTACGACGAAACTCGAATTATTGGAGTTGTTGGGATGCCTGGTATTGGTAAAACCACTCTTGCAATGAGGTTGTACGAAGAGTGGAACAGCAATTTTGTACATTGCATGCCTCTTCTGGGTATCCGTAAGAAGTCAAAGGACCATGAGCTAGCCTGGCTGCGGAAGACGTTACTGGAAGTTTTACTTGAGGGGAAGTTTCCAGAGAAAAAGAACGATATAACACATGAATCCGTAAAGGAGATTCTGCTCCAGACTAAAGTCTTTGTTCTTCTCAGTGACGTGAGTGACAAGAAGCAGTTAGATTTTCTTCTTGGAAAGCTAGACTGGGTTAAGAAGGGGAGTAAGATTGTTATCACAACGTGTGATAGGTCATTGCTCAAGGAATTTGTTAATGATATTTATGTAGTCCCTCTATTGAACGACAAAGAGGCCTTTCAACTCTTCACTCATCATGCCTTTGATGATCAAACATATAGTCCCTCACAGGAATTCGTGATTCTCTCAAGGAAGTTTGTGGATTACGCCCGAGGGCACCCGCAGGCCCTCATATCACTAGGTACTGAACTTCGTGGGAAAGATGAGGCTTATTGGAAACAGAGACTGGCAACAGTAACAGATCATGACAATACGACGATCCAAGATGTCTGGAGATTCTCTATTGATCAACTTAGTGAGCGGCAAAAAGAAGTGTTTCTCGACATTGTGCATTTTTTCATATCAGAGGATGAGTATTTTGTTCGGAGTTTACTGGATTCAGGAGATCCTGACGCAACTGATGCCGTGAGTGAAGTAAGAGATCTCGCTGATAAGTTCCTGATTACAATCTCTGATGGCCGAGTAGAGATGAATAATCTATTGTATAGGTTCAGCAAGGGTCTTGGCTCCCTTTGGCTGCATGGGATGTGGAATTACGAAGATATGAACAAGCTGATGAATGAAACTGTAAGTATTATTTTTCTTCAAAAGAGGGAAAATCCGATCATGCTTTCAACATTTCTGGGCTGTTCTTAACCTACTAGAATTTTTATAGTAATTTGTGAACGTAACGGTGGCCCTGTTATAAAACACAGACAGTGGTATTTATCTGCATGTGTAATTTAGATTGGATTATGAATTTTTTATAACTAATTTAAAAACATGAATCAATAGGGAACAATAAATTATGTAAGACTATGTAATTTCTTCTCATTAATCTAATATTTTATTGGGAAAAAAAATTATGTAAGAAAGCTAGGCAGAAAGTTTCGTAGATATTATACCGGTTCTGTCAAAAGTTGTGTTTGGGTTTTAATTTGGTTGCTTATCTTTTGAATGATAGGTTTTAGTTATACTGATTACTTTCTTTTTGCTCTTAACTGCACCTTCCGTGTTTAAAACGATGTTGGAGTATCAATGTTACGTTAGCTATGATACTTGCTTTATATCACTATGAATCTTCTTTCAGGACAATTTTTTATATGCTTTTCTAACATCTGTGACCAAAATTATATGCTTTGCTAACACTGTTTTCTTTTATCTTGCTACCAGGAACCTAATGACGTAAGAGGCATTTTCTTAGACATGTCCAAAGTAACAAACAACATTGTGTTGGACAGAATGATCTTCACCAATATGCAAAATCTTCGATACCTCAAGATATATGATTCTTCTTGTCCTCGGCAATGTAAAGCGAAATGCAAATTATACTTCCCAAATGAACTTTCATTCCCCTTGAAAGAGATTCGATATCTCCATTTGGTAAAGTTCCCTTTGGAGGAACTTCCACCATATTTCAGACTGGAAAATCTTGTTGACCTTAGGCTGCCGTACAGCGAAATTCAACGTATATGGAAAGGTGTTCAGGTGTGTTTTCCTGTGCCATTTATTTGCAGTAGCTTCTTGATGGCTAACACGACTTGAATAGCTTTTCTGATTGAATTCTGACCGGTTTTCATAGGACACACCACAATTGAAATGGGTAGATCTACGCCACTCCAGGAAGTTGTCGGACTTGTCAGCATTG
Organism: Sisymbrium altissimum; assembly: GCA_900406495.1. NCBI lineage: Eukaryota > Viridiplantae > Streptophyta > Magnoliopsida > Brassicales > Brassicaceae > Sisymbrium > Sisymbrium altissimum. Next base: position 12,658 of record OVBI01001620.1, read on the forward strand.
TCAAAGGCTGAAAACCTTCAAAGATTAAATCTGGAAGGCTGCACAGGTTTAGAGGAATTCCCGGTGGAGATTGAAAACATGAAGTCTCTGGTTTTCCTGAACTTGCGAGTATGTATAAGTCTTTGGCATCTTCCAAAGATTAATTTAATCTCTCTAAAAACCCTCATACTCAGTGATTGCTCAAACCTCAAGGTCTTTCAGCTAATATCCAAAAGTGTAGAGTTTCTTCATTTGGATGGCACAGCAATCAATGGACTTCCTCTTGCCATCCAGAGTCTACAAAGACTCGTTGTGTTGAATTTGAAAAACTGTGAAATGCTGGAGTGCCTTCCCAACTGTCTCGGAGAGCTGAAAGCTCTTGAAGAGTTAATTATTTCTGGTTGTTCAAGGCTTAAGAATCTTTCAGATGTAAAGGAGAGCTTGAAACATCTCCAAAGTTTACTTATTGACCAGATAGGAGCAAAAGAGATGCCAAGCATCACTATATCCAAAGGTCAACCTTCTGCAGATATGTTCGTACAAGGCCCCACCAGGTGGCCAAAGAGTTTTGGTGAAGTTTCCTCTCTGCGACGTCTAACTTTAAGTGGAAATGATTTTGTCAGCCTGCAAACTGACATTTGGAAACTATACAATCTAAATTGGCTTGACGTGAAAGATTGCAAGAAGCTAAAATCTATACCGATGCTTCCACCGAGACTTCAGTACTTTGATGCTAATGGCTGTGACTCACTCGAAACAGTTGCAAATCCTTTGGCCATTCTAGTGCTGACGCATCAGAACCATGCCACCTTCAATTTTTCCAACTGTTACAAGCTGGATCAAGATGAAAAGGATATTATTATATCATATACTAGGTGGAGGAGTCAATTAGTGTTAGATGCACTCTCTCGATACAATGGGGTATGTGTATTTCTCTATCAATTTCCAGTATTAACTGGCGGTATCTGATCTTGTTTAGTATTTCTTATTTGCAGAATTCTTTTTTGGAAGCCTTAACTGGAACTTGCTTTCCTGGATGGGAAGTACCGGCATGGTTCAGCTATAGAGCAGTTGGATCCGTGTTAAAGTCAAAGCTGCCTCTACATTGGAGTGACAGCAAGTTTACGGGAATAGCTCTATGCGCTGTAATCCTATTTCCTGCTTACTATGAGCAGAGGGACCGCCTCTTAGTGAAATGTAATTGTGTTTTTAATAATAAAGACGGGTCTCGAATCAGCTTTAGTTGCACTGTTGGCAGTTGGAGCAAAGCAAGTAACACACCACCGAAGTATGAGTCGTCTCATATATTTATTGGCTATACTACTATGCTGGATAACAGAAAACATGGTGTGGAGGATAGTGAAGAGGGTTGTAGTCTTACTGAAGCTTCCCTTGAGTTTCAAGTGACAGATGGTACGAAAGCGGTAGGAGGTTGCAAGGTTCTGAATTGTGGCTTCAGATTAACATATGCATCAGACGAAATGGAAAATACAATGGCTGCTCCAGAGAGGATCGAGAATGTCCCAGGTGAAGCAAAATCTCATGAAAACTCCCGAAGCCATGATGAGATCCACTGAGTGTTACTATGATCCAACTCTGGGAGCCAGTGAAAATTTCGCAAGTGAAACCAAATCTGGTGCTAAACCTGATTCACAGGAGAGCTTGGAAAACAAGATAATTGACATTTCAAATGTAGAAAATGACACAGGAGGAGAAATTACCGTAAGCTCTGCTCATGACAACACATCATCACGAGATAAAATGCGTTACGTTGGAGTTGAACGACGACTCAAGAAAATGGAAAAGATGTTGTACTCGATGCCTGGAAAAACTTTTCTTCTTGGAGTTGTTGGCATGTCCGGCATTGGTAAAACAACTCTCGCAAAAATGTTGTTTGAAAAGCGTGGGTCTAAGTTCCCAAGACACTTGTTTTTAACAGTGTCAAAGGAGGAGTGCACACCGGAGCATCTGCGGAGCATATTCCTGAAAAAGTTACTCAATCAAAACATAAGCGATGATACGACACACGAATCCGTGAAAGCTGAACTGCTCCAGACCAAGGTTTTCGCTGTTCTTGATGACGTGAGTGACAAGAACCAGTTACAGTGTCTCCTCGACGACGGCAGCTGGATTAAGAAGGGAAGCAAGATTATAATCACAACATGTGACAATTCATTGCTCAAGAGATTTGCTGATGGTACTTATTTCGTCCCTCCATTGAAAAATAGAGAGGCTGTTCAACTCTTTACTTATCATGCCTTTTATAAGCAAATCTGCCCCTCAGAAACCTTCCTTTCGCTATCAAGACTGTTCGTGGATAATTCTACAGGCAACCCACTGGCTCTGGAGTCACTAGGAAGCCTCCTCTGTGGGAAAGATGAGGCTTACTGGCAAAATGAACTGCAAAGAGCGAGAGAAAGTTTCAATATGAAGATGGAAGCTGTCTGGAGATACTATATTGGCCAACTTGATGACCTGCAAAAAGAAGTATTTCTGGACATCGTGTATTTTTTCAAATCAGAGAAAGAATATTTTGTTAGAAATTTACTGGATCCCGGAGAACCTGAAGCTATGAGTCAAGTCACAGATCTCGCCGATAAGTTGCTTATTACAATTTCTGTTGGGCGAGTAGAGATGCATGATCAACTGTATGCATTGAGCAAGGACCTTGGTTCCCCTGGGCAGCGTAAGCTGTGGACCTACAACGATTTCATCGCCTATATTAGAAAAAAGAAACAATCGGTACGTTCACTTTTTCTTGCAAAAGTAGTCCAATCACGCTTGCAACATTTGTTGGCTTTTCTAACATAATCTTCCAGCTTATTCTTTTATAAGAACTAAGGAAAAAAAGATGTAGCCTGCCTTTGAAACACAAAGTGAGATTGTGAACTTTTTTCAACTGATAAGAAGAGATGGAACAACAATAATAGATAGAGTAATTTAGAATAAATCAGAGAATATATTGTGGACAAAGTTTAGCATAGCTGATTCAAGAGTAGATAATTAAAACACTTTCTATCAATTAACAGGGACAACAAGCTCATTTTCCATATGAAAACAAAATCCCCGGACTGCGTTGAATTTCTAACTTCTTGTTTCTTTTCATTCAACATGCTACCAGGAAACAAATGATGTGAGAGGTATTTTCTTAGACATGTCCGAAGCAACAAAGAACATTCCCATGGGAAAAATGACCTTTACCAATATGTGCAAACTTCGATACCTAAAGATTTATGATTCATCTTGTCCTCGACAATGTAAAGCTGACTGCAAATTATGCTTCCCTGATGGACTTAAATTCCCCTTGGAAGAGATTCGATATCTCCATTGGGTGAAATTCCCGTTGGAGGAACTTCCACCAGATTTCCGAGCAGAAAATCTTGTTGACCTTAGGCTGCCTTACAGCAAAATCGAACGTGTATGGGAAGGTGTTAAGGTAAATTTTGTTATATTTTCATCTGTTTATAGTTATATTTTCATTTGACGGCTAAAGTAACTTGAATAGTTTTCTGATAGACGGTTGAATTCTGACGGGTTGTCACAGGACATACCAAGATTGAAATGGGTAGATCTACGCCACTCCAGTAAGTTGCGCAACTTGTCAGCATTAACAAAGGCTGAAAATCTTCAAAGATTAAATTTGGAAGGCTGCACGGTTTTGGATGAGTTGCCGGCAGATATTCAAAATATGAAGTCTCTGGTTTTCCTGAACTTACGAGGATGTATACGTCTTTGGTCTCTGCCAGAGATTAATTTAATCTCTCTAAAAACCCTCATACTCAGTGATTGCTTAAACCTCAAGGACTTTCAGGTAATATCCGAAAGTATAGAGTATCTTCATTTGGATGGCACAGCAATCACAGAACTTCCTCTTGCTATCCAAAGCCTCCAGAGACTTGTTGTGTTGAATTTGAAAAACTGTGAAATGCTGGAGTGCCTTCCCAACTGTCTAGGAGAGCTGAAAGCTCTTGAAGAGTTGATACTTTCTGGTTGTTCAAGGCTTAAGAATCTTTCAGATGTAAAGGAGAGCATGAAACATCTCCAGAGTTTACTTATCGACAGGATCGGAGCAATAGAGATGCCAAATATCACTATAAGCAAAGGCCAAGCTTCTGTAGATATGTTCGTACAAGGCCCGAGCGGGTGGCCAAAGTGTTTTAGTGAAATATCCTCTCTGCGACGTCTAACGTTAAGTGGAAATGTGTTTTTTAGCCTGCAAACTGACATTTGGAAACTGTACAATCTAAATTGGCTTGACGTGAAGGATTGCAAGATGCTGAGGTCTATCCCAATGCTTCCACCAAGACTTCAGTACTTTGATGCTAATGGCTGTGATTCACTGGAAAGAGTTGCAAATCCTTTGGCTCTTCCAGTGCTATTGGAGCAGATCCATGCCACATTTAATTTTTCTAATTGCAGCAAGTTGGATCAAGATGCAAAGGATAGTATCGTGTCTTATACTCGGTGGAAAAGTGAGTTAGTGTTAAATGCACTCTCTCGATACAACAGGGTATGCATATTTCTATGTATCAATTTCCAGTATTCCTGGCAACATCTGTCGGTATCTCATCTTGTTTGTTATTCCTTCCTGCAGGATTCTGTTTTGGAAGATTTCACTGGAACTTGCTTTCCTGGATGGGAAGTACCCGCACGGTTCAGTCATCAAGCATCTGGGTCGGTGTTGGAGCCAAACATTCCTTCACATTGGAGCGACAACAAGTTTATTGGAATAGCTTTATGCGCTGTTATCCTGTTTCCTGACTACCATGAGCAGAGGGCCCACCTTGTAGTGAAATGTAATGGTGTGTTTAATAATAAAGACGGGTCTCATATCCGCTTTAGTTGCACTGTTGGCAGTTGGAGTGGTCCAGGTAAAACAGCTGGGAAGATTGTACCATCTCATGTCTTTATTGGATATACATGTATGTTGGATATCAAGAAACATGCTGAGGAAGAAGATGATGAGGGTTGTAGTCATACCAAGGCTTATCTTGAATTTCAAGTAACAGATGGTACGGAAGTGTTACATGGTTACGAGGTGCTGAAGTGTGGCTTTAGTTTGGTATATGCATCCGATGAATTACGCGTCCAATCTGGTATACACGGAGCAAATCACAATGGAGCTTATTCAAAACATGGTGGTTGAATCTTAGATTTCTTTGCTAACATCATTTTAGCTTTTTCTGAGTGATCGTCTTTGCTCCTTATATCTCGATGCTTTCAATTGGCTGATTCCCTGTACTTTCTTGTTTTTCTTCCTTCTTAGTGGCAATCTCTAATGTAAGGAGGGAAACGGAAACAATGGAAAGTAGGCTGGATGGTCGGCATGACATAGTTGAATTGCCAAATAAAATGATAATTGTAAGTTTGGTCACAACATGTTGATGGGTTATATTTTGTTGTAACAAGATTTTCTGTATTTTAATTGTAGTAGGATCATCGACTTATATATCTTTTTTTTACGTTTTTGCAGGCTAGCACTCCCCAATCACCTCATAAGAAGTCTTATGTCACCCCTCCTGAATATGAAACCAGATTGAAACAGTCAAGAAGAGAGACACACGCTCGAGCATTGTCTGTTCGGTTGAGCGAGAAGCCTCGGGTTTACATCAGTTGCCACGGAAGTGATCTGTGCATCCCCTTTGTCAAACATCTCGTGAGTACTTTGACAAATGCTGGGGTCAACGTCTTCATTGACAACGACGAGAGAATGTGGAGAAAAATGCATCAGTTCTACTATAGGATCGAGAACTCAAAGATTGCAGTCGTTATCTTCTCCGAGAGGTACCTAGCTTCAGGGTTGTGTTTGAACGAGCTTGTGAAGATGGACGAGCTTGCAAAGGAAGGCAAACTCTTAGTGATTCCCGTCTTCTACGAGGTGATCTCTCGCGATATGGAAAACCTTAAGGGAGAGTTCGGTAGATGTTTCAAGGAGATGAGAAAGAGACACGAGGACGAACCCGAGAATGTCCTGAAGTGGGAGACTTCCTTGATGTCAATGACAAAGACAAACGGCATACACTCGAAAATTCACGGGTATACATTTCTTGATATATAATTTTATTGATGAATATCTAACTGGATTAATTTCTCGTTGATTAATATCTGTTGAAAAGAGTGGAAAGGAATGTTGGGTTAAAAGACATATTGTTAGTTTCACACTAGAAGGACATCTTGATAGTTCTTGTTTGTAGGACATCGTGATAGTTCTTGTTTGTAGGACATCGTTTGTATTGATCTTCATTTCTCTCAATACATTTTGCAGCATAGATGCCTCTCTTGTTGAAGCGACTGTTGGTGCAGTTCAGAGAGAGCTAACAAAAATAGCTGGAGGAAGATTCAAGCCCTTCGGAAGAGGAGTTATGTTAAGTGCACGTGTGTTCTTTTTTGCCGTGTTTGCTGCTTTAATCATTAGTCTCTTCATAGCTCCTCTACTTTTCACTGATGCAAACTTCGCCGCCTTCTGGTAGGTTCTTAGTGGGTGTTGTGGTCTGTTTATCAGAGTATTTGTAGCTGGAAAGACCAGATATTGCTGGTGATGGTTTGGTTCTGTTGTTTGCAATGCCGGGCTCATGTTTGTAATGTTTGTTTTAAACTACATTTGAAATGAATGTCTTGTAATACTTAGTTCGTGAGAAGACAATTTGTTTGACATGTAACTATTTGCTTCTTCTTCTTCTTCTTCATATGTTTTCACTACTGATGAACACCAGAAAACAAACCTACTTTATAATATATTTCTCTGATTGCTACACATCAGCTTTATAAATAATAATGTCATGTGTACAATTATTTTAGAACTCTACGAGTCAAATTTTGCATCCTCTCAACAATTACTAGAAACACAGAGAACCGATATCACACATTATTACATTAACGGTGAATTAACAAAACTAGAAAGATGAATTAACATGCCCTTTACATAAACACTTTGGCCACCCGCTCATTATGGAATATTCAGGGTTTTTTCTTTTCTTTCTTAATTTTGGTCTACGCTCATTATCTAATTAAAAACGAGATAACGTGTTGTCAGTTGTTTGTCAGTCTTTATCTATAAAGTCTTCGCAAAAAAAAGAATTACTAGAAACTTGTCTTTCGTTAGGGTGGCTAAAACATAAATTATCTGAAGTCAAACGGATTGAAACATGATATTCACTCGGTTTATTATGTTTCATATACTAAAACACAATTACGAACCGAAAAGAGGATTGGACTCCCTAAATTGTATCTAAACGCAACCTTTTAAATATTAGCCTCTAAATAATCTTGAACTAACTTTTATGTATGACATCATCTTTTCAGGTGCCAATCTGTCTTTGTTATTTATCTTATATCAAGTTCCAATTTATTTTTGTTCCAGGTAGAAGCATTTTCGATAACCGTTTGATAACACATGAAGTGGTGTACTATCTACAAACTTCAAAAGCAATGAAGAGATATTTTATATAACTGTGAAAAGTGAAATTGAATTGGATTTTTTTCATGTTGTTTTAGAGCGTCTAAGGTTTCCGCAATACGTGGATTTCATAAGTTATGAAATGCACCACCACTGCTTTCTATTATTTCTTCATAAAAAATAAAACATTTCTAAGAGATAAAAACAACTGATGAGATTTTCTCCCACAATAATCAATGGTATTAAAACAATGCATGAAAAGAAAAAGAATAAAGTAAGAGTCACTGCATTCTATGGTTTATGGTAATGAAAGTTGTGTAAATTAAGTAAATAATTTTTGGTAATTTTGTAACTATGGAGGTTTATCAATTTTATGGTTCATCTGTGATTTTTAAAGAAATGAACAAATATGGTGAAATTTTGAATACTGTCCTCTTAATTAATAGACTCCAAGCAAAGAAGCTTGCGCAGAAAAAATCTTCCATAAAATGAGCATAACTTTTGATTAACTAAAACCTTTAAAGGACTAAAAGACTCAAACACTTTTAACTTGATAAAAGATAACTAAAAATTGTATAAATTCAGTAAAAACAAAGTTGATCACATGTGTCGGCACTCTCAGCTGAAGCATTGGCACTTCAAGAAAGCCTGATTCATGCGCGTGATTTGATGATATTGAAGTACTATCTCAGACTTAGTGTCCCTCACTAAGATTCTCAATTAAAAAGACACACAAACCTCCATGCTATCGTACACGATGTTCTCCTTGGGCATTATCTTTTCATTCTATTTTGTTTAATACGTATGTACTTCAAATGGCTTGTAGAGAATCGAGCTCTGCTATTGCCATTGATGGAACTCACGAACCACGAACAAGACACGAACCACCACAACCCAATTAACCCGGTTCACGGTGTTAACTAACCTTTACATCCGGTTAGGACCCTATGGGTCCCCAAGTTCGATAGATAATCGGAAAGCACCTCCGGCGTGGTCGTACATCGGAACCTCTCACCACCGATCACACCTTAATCGGATTTACAAGAGAAAGAAGAAATCCAAAGAGAATAAGAAACCCAAGACCCTAATACAAGCTCTCTGTATTTTATCTCTCTTGGCCTCTCTGTATCTCTCTCGAAACTCTAACGAAGAAGACGATGACGTCTCTCTCAGTCGTTAATAATAAAGAGAGGTGTATGTATACCTTATAAAGAATTCACCTATTAATCATCGCACATGCATCTCACGTGCTCCTAATAACAAGTCTTTATGATACCCTCTTGTTCAGCTAAAGTGTTTGCCACACTTAACTAAAACTGTCCTCTTCAAGCTCCAACCTTCCTTTTCTAACTCCCATCAAGTTGAATCATCATCTCACATGGCTTAACGAAAAGATCCATTGCGCTGTGCTCTGTGATTGTGAGCACTCTTGGATTCTTCGATTTTAATTCTAACAAAGAAAAAAGTTCAATCCAAATAGATATATAGGTAAAAATAAATGCCATTCTGTAATTTATATAGTATATAATATAATAGTCTGCGACGTAATTGAGTAATAATTAGATCTAACCATAGTTCTAGTGATTTAAAATTAAAATATTGTATTATGTTATGTACTTATGTATAACGGATTAGATCTTAACCATAGTCTAATAAATTCAATATAAAAAGACCGGCGTGTAGATGATTAATATGTTTATTTATATAATTCATTAATTACTCGGTCGTGATGAAGCGCAGTTGAGATAATAAGAAAATAGATATTAACTTATTGAAGTTGACCATAAACAGTATATGATTAATTGAATTAGTCCATAGTTGCATCTTGCAACCAAAAAACTTTGCAATGGCTGATATTCTCTCTTCCCAAGTAGTCTCTAAAGCATGGCAAGTGTTCATCAGTTTTAGCGGGCAAGATCTGCGCAACAACTTCATTAGCCATTTGGAGGGAGCTTTCAAGCAGGCTGATATCAACTACTACATAGACACCAAAGAGACCCCGAGCGAAAACCAAGAGGTCATTTTCACGAGAATTCAGCAATCCCAAATCGCATTGCCAATCTTTTCAAGCCAGTACGCTGAATCAAAGTGGTGTTTGAACGAGCTCGTGGAGGTCATGAAACAAGTGGATCAAGGAAGACTCAAAGTCATCCCTGTAAATAAGTGTAAAACTAGAGTAAATTGAACTCATGAAAGCTTTATTAACAGAGATTTAGAGAAGCTAATAGAAGATAGCTCAAAGAGCTTTATTATGCAAGAGAGAAAATAAAGAAAGGAAATTGAGTTGTCACCAAGAATACAAGAGTTTGGATTTGACCATAAGAGTTTGATAAAGAAGAGCTGCCTCTAACGGCAGCAAGGTTACATTACAATGATTCACATAAGACATATTTATATTTGGTCGGCGGCTTTAAAGTCTGCTACAAGCAAGATTGGCTTGGTTTTGAACAACTATAGGTAAAAAAACTATAACAAATGTTTCGTCATCTCATCTTTTTTTCTTGTCCAAAAATCTCATGTTAGTTTACCTCAATTGTATTGTAGTAACGAGAGGTTTCTCATTCAAGAGATCGTTGCCTCGGTCAAAGAAGTGCTAGCTCTACCACCAAGCTCACACAATGTGCTATGTACGGAGATATCACCGGCAATTTCTGGTTGCATTAGTTCCTCTAAAGAAAAGCCTTGCTTTGAGGATGTAATGAATCAACGCATAAAGCAACTGGAAGAAAAAATAGATTTTGATCTCGAAGTTACACAAATTGTTGGAATTGTTGGGATGCCTGGGATTGGTAAAACCACTCTCGCTGAAAAGTACTTCAATAAGTGGAATGACAGGTATGTGTCTAACAACATTATCTTGGGCATCCGTGAGAACTTCGAAGTGAGAGGGGACCGTTGGGTGGAGACGACACTTCTGAATGGTCAAGCCTTAACTAAAGAGGCCGATATTTTCTCAATGAAAATCTTCCTTGTTTTGGATGACGTGAGCCACAAGAAACACGTAGAGTTTTTACTCCAAAACCGGGGATGGATTAGTGAGGGAAGCAAGATTGTCATTACAACGCGTGACAAGTCATCCATCACAGAACTGTTTCCCGAAATTTATCTTGTCCCTGCTTTGAGCGATACAGATGCCTGGAAGCTCTTTAAGTATCATGCCTTTGAAGATGGAGTCTCCGGTACCACAGGGAAATTTCCCAAGCTGACCAAAATGTTTGTGGATTATGCTGGAGGCAATCCACGAGCTCTCGAGGAACTTGGAAAGGAGCTTTTAGGGAAAGACGAGGATGAATGGGGAAAAAAAGTAGAAAAGCTGCCACATCAGTGCAATGATAAAATCAGAAGAGAGTTAAAAATATGTTACGACGAACTCACGGAGCAGCAGAAAGATGCGTTTCTCGACATAGCTTGTTTCTTCAGATCAGAGGAAGAAAATTATGTAAAGTGTACGCTGGATCAGTATCGCTCTGAGTGTGGTGATGATGTTGTTAAAGAACTCGCTGAAAAGTTGTTCATTTGTATCTCTGCGGGACGAATAGAGATGCATAATCTACTATGTACATTTGGCAAAGAACTTGGTTCATCTCAGGTGAATAGTTCCGGGGGAAGAATGTGCAATCATAGCGAGACTATTGAAATTCTAAAAGATGCCACTCCGGAAAGTAGTAAGGTAAATGAAATGATCTCAAGTCCTCTAGAAACCTCTTATATTGCAATTACTAATTTCTTTGTCTTTTAACTTGTGACCAGGAAAAAAAAGCCGTAAGAGGTATTTTTCTTGACACATACACAGGAAAAACTGGAATACCAGTACGCAAGACAAGATTTGAGGATTTGTTCAACCCGATGAATCTACGATACCTCAAAATCTACGACTCTCTTTGTCCAGAGAACTGTAAAGTAAACTTGCCCGACGGACTTAAGTTCCCTTTTCATGAGATTCGATATCTCCACTGGGAGAAAATCCAGTTGAAGGAGCTTCCATCAGACTTCAACCCAAAAAATCTTATCGATCTCAGGTTGCCTTATAGTGAGAACATTGAACGTGTTTGGGGAGCTGTTCAGGTGTGTCTTTATGTGCTATTTTTTTTTTCTTTCATTACTTCATTTGACTATGATCTTGAATTCTTGATGTTTCAATGCAAATTAATGTCCACATAAATGTTGTTTAAAACTTTTTAATACAAAACATACAACCTAGTATTTTCCCCTTTTTTGTAAGTGTAAAAATATACAAGCATATATTTGGTTATATATGGTAGTTAGAGATTATAAGTTGTGAATATACCTTATGGATCTTGTGAGATCTCTTATGTTTCCTATATATGAAGACATATTTGTGTATATCTACTCTAACAGTAGTATCATTGTTGAGTTCATATATATGAAACTGACAGCAGGAAACATTTTCATTATCTTATAAACTATAAACGCAAACAATGTAGGAACTTTGATCTATATTAGTTCCATTTGAAGGAAATTACATTTTCATATCGTCTACCGTTTAAACATAGATACGCAAACGTAAACATACAATCAAGACTTATTATATATGACTCACCGTTGTCTGATTCGTTGTCACAGGAAGTGCCCCGGTTGAAGTGGGTTGATCTAAGCCATTCAACTAAGTTGACTGACCTGTCAGCATTGTCAAAGGCGTCTGGTCTTCGAAGACTGAATCTTAAAGGCTGTACGAGTCTACATAAGTTGCCAAAAGAGATGGAAAATATGAAGAGCCTTATATTCCTGAACCTAAAAGGATGCACAAAGCTCTCCTCTCTACCAGAAAAACTGAACTTGATCTCTCTCAAGACGATCATCCTCAGTGACTGCTCAAGCTTTAAAAAATTTGAGCTGATTGCCGAAAATCTTGAATTTCTTCATTTAGATGGCACTATAATCTCGACTCTTCCTTCAACCATCAAGAACTTCCAGAAACTTGTGTTGTTGAATTTGAAAAACTGCACAATGTTGGAGTCTCTTCCGGATTGTGTCAACAAGCTGAAGGCTCTTGAAGAACTTACGCTCTCTGGTTGTTCAAAGCTTAGGAATTTTCCTAAAATTAAAGAGACCATGGAAAATCTGCAGATTTTACTACTTGATGGGACATCAGTTGAAAAGCCACTCCATGAGCCACTCCGGATGCATGGTTTATCCATGTTGCGGCGTCTATGCTTAAGCAGGAATGATGTGATCAAAAGCCTGCAACCTTGCATTAGTGAACTCCATAATTTGCAATGGATGGACTTGAGGTATTGCAAGAATCTCACATCTCTTTTAACACTGCCACCGAATCTTCAGTACTTGAATGCACATGGTTGCATCTCGCTTAAAACAGTAGCGAGTCCTTTAGCTATACTTTTGCCAACGGAGAAGGGCCCTTCCTCATTCATCTTCACCAACTGCGAAAAACTGGAGCACGTCGCAAAAAATGAAATAATATGCTATACTCACAATAAGACCCGGATCTCCTCAGATGCATTGAATCGGCACAATAAGGTATTTCTCCCGCTTAAGCTCCCACCCTTTTTTCTTTCTATTTTCTTAACTTTGAAAATTCTGATCTTGTGCATAGTCTTTCTAAACATAGATTGAACCTTCGTTAATACTTGCTAAGGTCCCAACAATGGGAACTCAAAGTCGCCTTGGTTAAGTGGTAAAGGAAGTGGTAGTAGCTTTCCTCCACCTAGATTCGAATTAGTCTTAGTCCTAAAAAGCTTTTAGGATCACCTGAGTTATAAAAAAAAAAAGAACTCCATTCTATCTTCCAATGCCTGCAGTTTAAAACTATCTTTCGTTTACTTTGCAGGGTCTTGCTTTTGAAACGTTGGCTGCCACTTGCTTTCCTGGAAGTGTAGTTCCTGCGTGGTTCGATCACAAAGCTTCTGGAGCAGTGTTAGAGCGAGAGCTGCCTCCATATCTGCGTGACAATGGGTTTGTTGGCATAGCTCTATGCGCCATTGTCTCGTTTCGAAACTACAAAATCCAAAACAACAACTTCATGGTGAAATGCATATGTGAGTTAAACAGTGTCGAGACGTCTTCTAGCTTATTCAATTTCCATATCGGAGATTTATCTGAGACAGACAACGAACAGAAATGCACGATTAAGTCTACCCACGTGTTTATTGGCTTCACCAGCTTTTTGAATATCGTCCAATATCAAGAGGTAGACAGTGAGACGAAGCGTGTGACGCGTGTCCCTACTAAAGCCTCCATCAGATTTGAAGTAACAGATGGTACTTGTGAGGATGCAAAATGCGAGGTGCTGAAGTGCGGTTTCAGCTTGGTTTGTGAATCTGATAATGGTTCTTGGGATGCAAACGCTCATGCAGGTCGTCAATTGGTTTGTGAATCTGGTAATGGTATTTACAATGCAATACGAAACGATCAAGGCGTTGATGTAAGACGAGGTGAAAGTATATTCTTTGGTCTCTTAGAAAATATAAGATTTTTTGATCTCTTGAGAAGAAAAGTGTTACGGTTTATTTGAATCAACAATGCAACTACAAACAGATGAAAAGCTCAAGTACAAGGATCTACTCAAAGACTTGGAATGGACGAGAAGGTCTGTCGCTCAAGGAAAAAAAATAAAATGGAAGACTCATCCTGATCAAGAGGGTCTCGTCTGATAAAGAAAAGTAGCAGTCTCAGACAAAGGGTTCAAAAGCAAGTTTTGACCACTTCAAACACATGTGCTCTCACTCAAAAAGTTCAGAACCAATCGCTCGAGATTGATGCACCAAGAGAAGAAAAAGAACGCAGGCCTGCAACTAAGTCATCTTCTCGCGATATTGATGAAGTCTTGGACAAGAAGAACTGGGATTTAACTCGTGTTGAGAGTTTCTATTAAGTCCTTGTCCTAAAGTCGTCTCTGTTTTCTCTGTACAAACAGAGTACAACTGTTCGAGTGTCTATTTGAGTAGTAAGCGTGTGAGAGAAAGAAGTGTAAAAGATTAAAGGCTCGTTTTACGAAAATTCTTCTAGTGGATTTTTTTCCCGAGATTTGACATCATTCCAATATTCAAGGGCATTGTTGGATAGCTGTGAACCCTTGATATGTTGCAGTTCAGATAAGAGATTCCTGATTCCTGAGACTTGTTAAAACAGAGAAAACAAGAGTTTTGTAAAACCGATTTTGTATTACAAAACCGACTTAAGTTAAAGAGAAGGAAGAAAGGAAAGAGTTCAGAAAAGGAAAGATGTATGTAGCTTAGGATTAGGAAACGATCAACCTCGACTTGTATAAATAAGGGGTTGAGACATGTTTCAGAATTACGTTTTTTGAGAAAACTGCAGTTTCAATAAGCAAAATAAGAGAGAGAGAGATTGCCTTGTAAGGGATCTTTGAGAGATTAGATTATTAAGTGTTTTCACAAAGTATCTTGTAAGAGCTTACTGAAAAGATAATTTAATAAAAGAAGTTTAGAGAGTTCTTGTGTGTTCTCATTTTTTCAATTTGTATCAGAGCAAGTCACCTACTTGGTCAGGTGAGATTCTGCGGAGATGGAGAACACAAGAGAAGTTGTGTTAGTCAAGCACAACACGGTTCTGAGCAAAGCAACATACGGATGGTGGAAATCCAAGATGACAGCTGCTATCAAAAGCATTGATGAAGATGCATGGACTGCAATTGAAGAAGGCTGGAGTCCACCTGTCAACAAGGACAAAGAAGGAGTCGAAACACCTAAACCAAAAAGGGAATGGACCGATGAGGAAAAGACACTAGCCAAGTGGAATTCTAGGGCTCTCAGCGAAATCTTCAAATCTGTTGAGAACAAACAGTTCGAATTAATCCAGAGCTGCAAATCTGCAAAAGTAGCATGGGAGACACTTCAAAGCGTCTACGAAGGGACAGATAATGTAAAGAGGAGTCGCCTTGATCTACTCGCATCTAAATTTGAAAATCTTAGGATGGAGGAACATGAAACAGTGGAAGAATTTAGCTCAAAACTAAGTGCAATTGCTAATGAATCTGAAGTCCTAGGGAAGAAATTTAAGGACAAAAAACTTGTAAAAAAGCTGCTTAGATGTCTACCTCCCAAGTTTGCGGCTCAAAAAACCTCAATGCGGGTTTCTCTCAACACTAATACATTAAAATATGAAGAAGCAGTTGGGATGATCGAAGCCTACGAGATGGAGTTAGCAGCTGAAGAACCGAAAAAGTCCAAAGGAGTTGCATTCAATGTTGTTGAAACAGATCAACCGAACAATCTAGAAGAAACTGTTGCTATGCTTGTAAAGAAATTTACAAAGGGTTTTAGGAGAGATCAAAACAACAAACGACCTAATTCCACATCAAAAAACACTAGTGACTCAGAAAGAAACTTCAGAAAACAGATGTTCAATGCTTTGAATGTAAGGGGTACGGTCACTTCAAATCAGAATGTCCTACAGTAAAAAGAAGAAACATCCAGTGCTTCAAGTGTAAAGGCTTCGGACATACACAAACTGAATGTGAGAGTGATTCAAAAAACAAAAAGGATCAATCATACATGAGCATTGAAGAAAGTGATTCTGAAGACAGCGAAAACAATGAAGATATGAGCAATTTTGTTGCTTTTATTGGAGAAAGCGATGACCTGGAGTCAGACTGTGACACAGCAACTAGAAACGAAATCACATGCGCCAGTACCATAGAAAGTAAGGATGAGTCGACAGATGCTGAAAGTCAAGGAAGTGATGACGAGGTAGAACCTGAGTACAAGGAAATTTGTGATACTCTAATCAAAATCACAAAAGAAAATACAGCACTCATAAGAGAAAAAGCTGACCTTAAAGCATTGGTTAAAAAACTCGAAGCAGAGGTCATCAGCGAGAAAAATAACTCATTGCTTCTCAAGTCTGAATTAGAAGAAAAACTCAGACAAATTCGCATGCTGAACTCAGGAACCAAGGAACTTGATAAGATCTTAACAGTATGAAGAATTGGGAAGAATCATGTAGGACTAGGCTTTCAAGGATCTAATAGCTCAAAACAGACGAAATTTGTCAGTGGAGGTAAACTACAAGATCAGGAGAAAATCAAGGAAGTTAGTGTTAAGAATGCTCGGAACAGACAGCATTCAAGGGACCCTAGTTGCTTCTATTGTGGAAAGATAGGTCATTACAAAGCCCATTGCTACAGATTTCTAAATCGAATTCAAGAATTATGGAAACAAAGGAAGTGTTTCTGGAATGGATGGAGAAATCAGATTTGGATCAGCAGACAGGATTTGTATAGCAGAAGATACTCCAAAACACAGAATCAAAGCTTTAGATGCTACTCTGCTCTATATCAAGACATAGAAGACAAAGACTCATCTACAGGATTCTTATGTCTCACGGCCGGAGATGACACAGATGATGAAGAAGATTTGCAAACACTACTCAATCAACAAACAGATAATGCTATTGCTCTCAAAATAACCGAAGGAAGAGAAAAAGGTGAGTGGTACTTTGATAGTGGATGCTCAAGGCACATGACTGGAAACAAAGGTCTATTGTCCAACTTTGAAGCTATCACAAGAGGAAAGGTTACCTTCGGTGATAGAGCAAAATGAGGAATACGAGGCAAAGGAGTAACTAATGGACCAGAACAACCTCAACTATCAAATGTGTTCTTTGTTGAAGGGTTGACTGCAAATCTCATCAGTGTTGGACAGCTGTGTGATCTAGGGCTAAAAGTTATCTTTACCAGAACTGACTGTCAAGCTGTCAATGATCAAGGGAGCATTATTCTCGAAAGTATAAGATCGGGGAACAATTGTTACATGTGGAGAGCTTCAACAGACAAATGCATGAACGTCAGAGATAGTCTAAACTTGTGGCATCAGAAGTTGGGTCATATGAATACAAAAAATATAACAACTCTTGTATATAATGATCTTATCAGAGGAGTTCCGAAGTTCAAGGAAGAAAACCAAACAGTCTGCGGTCCTTGCAAGATGGGAAAACAGGTCAAAATACAGCACAAGAAAATACCTGAGATTCAATCAAAATAGGCTCTTGATCTTATTCATATGGATCTTATGGGGCCAATGCAAGTTGAGAGTATTGCTGGGAAAAGATATGTGTTTGTGCTGGTGGATGACTTCTCAAGATACACATGGGTGAGATTTCTGAGAGAAAAATCAGAAACAATGGAGAGTTTTCGTATCTGGGCACTACAACTCATGAATGAAAAAAGGACCAGTATTAAGAAAATCAGAAGTGATCACGGTGGAGAATTCCAGAATGAAGTAATGCTAAACTTCTGTGGAAATCAAGGAATTCAACACCAATTCTCTGCTCCTAGAACTCCTCAACAGAATGGAGTAGTTGAAAGGAAGAACAGAACCCTTCAGGAGATGGCTTGTGCCATGATGCATGGAACAAGTGTACCAACCCGGTTTTGGGCAGAAGCCATCAACACAGCATGTTACATTATTAACAGAGTTTATGTAACTAAAGGAATAAACAAGACTCCCTATGAGCTGTGGAAAGGCAAAACTCCATCTGTAAGTTATTTTCGGATCTTTGGATGCTTGTGCTACGTTCTGAATGATAAAGACCAGCTGGGAAAATTTGATTCTAAAAGTGACGAAGGCATTTTCCTAGGATACTCCGCAAATAGTACAGCCTTCAGAGTATACAACAAAAGAACAAGAACTATTGTTGAATCAGTCAATGTCGTGTTCGATGAGCAATACTCAATAGAATCAAATAACAAGCAAGAGGAAGAAAAAAAAAGTACATCTGCAGATACACCAGACTCCCGGAAAATAGAAGAATGTACCACAGAGCAAGGAGTGAAGAAAGAAGAGTCAATGCCAAAAGGAGAAATACAGGTACACAAGAATCACTCTTCATCAGACATCATTGGCGAACTAGACAGCCGAGTTACAAGAGGGCTACAATTAAATTTCAGAGAGATGGTTCACTTTGCATGCTTTGTATCCTTGA
>OVBI01001621.1:0-30923 GCA_900406495.1 Sisymbrium altissimum
TATATATATATATATATATATATATATATAGCGTTGGCCTTCTCCTCCTCGTTTCACTACTCATTTTCCTAATGCTTGTGTCTTATGCGTATTTCAGAATAGCGTGGGTACTGCTGATGAATTCTTTTTGGCTACAAATCCTGATTCTTCTGGCTCACCTCCCAAAAGGGCCCCGCCACCTATTCCTATATTGACTTCATCATCCTCCGCCATCCCTACAAATCCCGAGTGGTGTGACTCACCATCTGCGCCACCGTTGATGCGATCGGAATCTATTGATTCACCACCGGCTCAAGAGCTGACCGTTGATGACATTGACGACTTTGAGGACGACGATGACACTGAGGAACTTGGTAATTTCAGGATCTCGAGGCGCACTGCAAATGATGCGGCTGATCTTGTGCCTAAACTGCCATCCTTTGCCACTGGTAAGAGATTATGAAATGAAGCTGATAGAAATACTATTGTTGATGTTATTTTGATTGGCTAGACTTCACCAGGACATGGCTTTTTAGTTCGATAAACAAACATTAACTGTAAACTTGTAATCAGTTTATATACCTTCCAGTAGCCAGAGATAACCATAACTAGACCGTAGGTAGTACTCACATTAAAAATCAATAACCCACTCATGTTATTAAGAAAGTTTCCATGTATTTATGTTTCAGGTATTACAGATGATGATCTCCGTGAAACTGCATTTGAGATCTTGTTGGCTTGCGCTGGAGCCTCAGGGTATACATAATATCAGCTTGCTTACTTTTTCATTTCCTTGTTTAGTTAGAGTCTTATTGATATCGTTATTCTCTTTCCTATGTTCTCAACATGTATTATGTAATCGTGTAGGGGTCTCATAGTACCATCAAAAGAGAAAAAGAATGAGAAACGCAGATCTAGGCTGATTAAAAAGCTTGGTCGCAAAAGTGAGAGTGTTTCTCAGTCTCAAAGTTCATCAGGATTGGTTGCTCTTTTGGAAATGATGCGGGGCCAAATGGAGGTAACTCTCTCTTAGTGTTTCTTTGTAATCTCATTTGTTGAAGCATATATGGTTTGTTTGAGCATGGACTTTACATACTTATTACTCCATCCTTTCCCAAACAATTGTTCTCATGTAAGTATCATGTCATGATGTCCTAATTTTTGTAAGCCATATGTCCCGGCTTCCATTGCTTTTAGTATGCGGGTTGATACTATTCGCTCTGTTACTCCGTTTACTCTTTCCATATGTTAATGCATTGTATTATGTTTTCTGCGCTATTGCATACACTGCCATATGAATTATCACAGTTCACCCACTTTTTGTTCTGTTATGTAATTTGCAATCAATCATTTGGGCTCATACAGATATCTGAGGCCATGGACATCAGGACAAGACAGGGGTTGCTTAATGCCCTAGCTGGAAAATCTGGGAAAAGGATGGACAGCCTCCTGGTACCTTTAGAATTATTATGTTGTGTGTCTCGTACCGAGTTCTCCGACAAGAAAGCTTACCTACGTTGTCAGAAAAGGCAGGTAACGACCACCTTCTCACATCTGGTTGTAATATTGACCCCTTCGTTCATTTAGTATTTTGGTTCCGTCATCTGTTAATTTTTGGTATCTCAGTTAAACATGTTAGCAGAGGGGCTCATTAACAATCCTGTCGTTGGATTTGGAGAATCAGGTCGTAAGGCAAATGACCTGAAGAGTCTTCTGCAAAGGATTGAAGAATCAGAGGTACTTTTTCTACTTTATGTTCATGTGATATATTACGTGGTGTAGACATCAGACATCGGGAAGGGTTCCCTTAAAGAATATCTTCGGGAATCTTCCCATATATTATGAAAGTTAAGGTTGACATGCACATTTTATATGTCACTACTTTCACACTTCCCTGTTATAAATTCTTTGGCTTTTAACCCTTTTACTAAAGGTTTCATAATATGTTTCTTTACTTCTCTTCTGCTTTCTATCTATCTGTAGTCTCTTCCATCTTCAGCCGGAGAAGTGCAAAGAGCAGAATGTTTAAAATCTCTTACAGAAGTTGCTATTTCACTTGCTGAGAGACCGGCTCGTGGTGATTTGACCGGTGAAGTGTGCCATTGGGCTGATGGCTATCATTTGAACGTCAGACTGTATGAAAAATTGCTTCTCTGTGTCTTTGACATATTGAATGAAGGGAAGCTCACAGAGGTCGGTGATTTCTGTCAAAACATTGTTGAATGCATTTTCCAGCATCGATGTTCTTAGTCATTTAAAAATCATATTGATTTGAAAGGTTCATGTTCTTCTCAGCTATCACTCTTTAAGCTGCTTAGATTCCTCTGTTTTTTTTTTTTGTTTCCTCATATAGTATTGATATTCCCATATACATTACTTGCAAAAAATTATTGATTTAAGTTTATTGTTGCTTTTTCTAAGACATGTTGATGAAATAATCTTGGTCATTTTCTTTCAGGAAGTGGAAGAGATTCTTGAGCTTTTGAAGTCAACATGGCGTGTTCTTGGAATTACAGAGACCATTCATTACACATGCTATGCCTGGGTATTGTTTCGACAGGTATTGATGAAGAAGAAATGTCCTTTCTAACCATGATATTGATGCTTCATATTGGACCTTTACAGTAGTTTTATGAGTATTTTGTGTGGTTGCAGTATGTAATCACTAGTGAACGAGGTCTTCTGCGACATGCTATTCAGCAGCTGAAAAAAATCCCTCTGAAAGAACAACGTGGGCCACAAGAGCGCATACACTTGAAAACCTTGCAGTGTAGGGTTGAAAATGAAGAGATATCCTTCCTGGAGTCCTTCTTGTCACCTATACGGAGTTGGGCCGATAAGAAGCTTGGCGACTACCATCTGCATTTTGCCGAGGTTTTACTTTAAAACCATTGCGTTCAGACACAGAACTTACTTTGAATTCAATTAGAGTAATTCGTATATAGGATCAGCCTTCTTCCTTACTTGGTCTGCTAAACTGTACGCTTGCTTATGTGGCATTGTGGTTTGCATGTGGACACATAAGTCTCAGTAGTGTCCAGAAACTTGACGCATCATTCACGTGTAGAATTCTTCAATATGCATGCCAAACAGACACATGTATATACTTGCATTGCAGTTTATTTTTCTTACATAAATTTAGATAAAGAGCATATACTTCTACATATATTTATATTGTAAGGCAGTTTGGTTTTCTCTATCTATACCACTGAAGTTAGTCATTTTGTTATATTTCTTTACAACTATTGCAGGGTTCACTTGTCATGGAGGATACAGTAACAGTTGCAATGATAACTTGGAGGCTTTTGTTGGAGGAATCTGATAGAGTATGTAACCTATTTTTAGTGGAGCAATGGTGACATAGTTTCCCCAACATCACTTATATACTTGTAACTGAGAATGATGGTTACTTTTGTCTACAGGCGATGCATTCTAACTCTTCAGATCGGGAGCAAATTGAGTCCTATATTTCATCTTCCATCAAGAATACGTTCTCAAGAGTAAGTGTTTTATTAAACTTTTATATGCTCGACCAACGATGATGGCATCTCAGTTCTCATTTATGCCGTTTCTAAGACTTGAGCAAATTCTGTTTCCAATCTGCACAATTTGACGCTTCATAGTATGGACGGTATGATGAGGCTGATTCTTGCAATATACAGATGTCACTTGCCATTGATAGATCAGACAGAACTAATGAGCACCATTTGGCATTGCTTGCTGAGGACACAAAGAAACTTATGAAAAAGGACTCTACCATCTTCATGCCAATATTGTCTCAGAGGCACCCACAAGCAATTGCATTTTCTGCATCCCTTATTCACAAGCTTTATGGGAACAAGTTGGTAAGCTTGATGCTGGCGCCCCTCACATCTTATTACTTGTTGGTTACTACATCTCAATTGTAAATCACATCTTGGCTTTCTAATTTATTTCAGAAACCTTTTCTTGATGGTACTGAACACTTGACTGAGGATGTTGTCTCTGTTTTCCCTGCGGCTGATAGCCTTGAGCAATATTTACTGGAGCTAATGACCTCCGTCTGCGGAGAGGATACAAATGGACCTTACTTCAGAAAATTAGTTCCATATGAGGTTAGACTCGCCTATGTTTTACTTTGAAATCTAGGAAGAATGGCTTAAGTGACCTTATAAACAGGGTCGATTTTGCGACTACTCATGTTGGCTCTAATATTTCTCAATTTGATATCTTCTAGCTCGAATCTCTCTCTGGCACATTGGTTTTGAGATGGATCAATGCACAGCTGGGAAGAATTTTGAGCTGGGTGGAGCGAGCTTTTAAACAAGAGGTGAGATTTTTTCGTTTGCGGATCTGTTGGAGAATGACTTTGCTTTGTGATTACTTCGTGTGCATTTCTATCATTTGTGGGTCCTTTTATACTATTTTTTCGGAACAATAACACCTTAAATTTTCTTTATAGCATTGGGACCCAATATCACCTCAACAGCGGCATGGGAGCTCAATTGTCGAAGTTTTCAGGATCGTAGAAGAGGTAGGAGTCCTATATTCCTCTTTCTTTATATTCTTTTCATAGTAGCATATGTATATTTGTTGTGATTTTATACTTGTTGAATTTAGATATCACTTTAGTTCCCAAATATTCGCACGAGAAAGATTAGTAAGCTTGAATGAAGCTGTCTAATATGTTTCGGATAATCTTTGTTGCAGACTGTTGATCAATTTTTTGAGCTGAAAGTTCCCATGAGATCCATTGAACTAAGCGCTTTATTTCGTGGTATTGACAATGCATTTCAAGTATATGCTAACCATGTCATGGAGAAGCTAGGTATGCACCATATGACTGGTTGAATCTGCTACTGAGCTTTGAACTTAAAAAGGCTCGCTTATTCTTATGAGTCACAGTTATTAAGTCGTAGCTCCCTTAACCTGGACACTGATTTTCGGTCTATTCCAGCTAGCAAGGATGATTTGGTTCCACCTGTGCCTGTTCTTACTCGTTACAAGAAGGAAGCAGCAATCAAGGTTTTTGTTAAGAAGGAACTATTCGAGTCAAAACTGCCGGATGAGAGACGGTCGATTAACATTGATGTTCCTGCAACTGCTGTCCTTTGCGTTCAGCTCAATACTTTACATGTAACTTCAAGACTCGCTTCCTCAGTTCAAGCATCATTTATGAGTTAAGCTGCTATCTATAATGTTATTATCTGCTTGTCACAGTATGCTGTTAGTCAACTGAGCAAGTTAGAAGACAGCATATGGGATCGCTGGATAGCAAAAAGACCTCGCGAAAAGATTGTCATCAGTATGGACTATCTATGTGCTCAATTCATTCTAAAGTTCATTTTCCTTTTACGAAATTATTATTCTTCTATCTTTAGTCATAATTAATTATACATTCCCATTTTGGTTAACTTTGAAGGAAAATCTTTGGTTGAGAAATCTAAGAGTTTTAACCAGAAGGAATCTTTTGAGGGGAGTAGAAAAGATATCAATGCAGCTCTGGATCGTATTTGCGATTTTACTGGTGAGATGCCGTGTGTTTTTTACCTCCTTGAAGTATTCATTATCAAAGGGCTAAATTAATCTTGATTCTTTCACACTGCAGGAACTAAGATTATCTTCTGTGATTTAAGGGAGCCATTTATTGAGAATTTGTACAAGCCAAGTGTTTCTCAATCAAGGTTGGAAGCATTGATCGAACCCCTTGACACGGTAAGATATCTGCTCGAAAAAAAGTCCTTGGTTTTTAAATGAGCCAGGCATTTTAAAGTTTACATGAGCTCTGAACCGCAACGGTAAAGATGCCGGTAGCGTGATTTAGGGGTTCTAACAAGTGTGGTGCCTAGAAGTCACTCGAGCATAATATTCCTTGACGATCTTTAGATTCTTACAGGCAACAGCATTTGTGTCGACATGCTAACTCAAATTTTCGATTACTTTGACCAGGAACTTGGACAGCTATGTAGTGTCATAATGGAGCCACTGAGGGATCGGATAGTCACCAGCCTGCTTCAAGCATCACTTGTCTGTAGTTTAACTTCAGTTGGTTTTGTTTACATCGTTGACAAAGGCTCTCAAGTGTTTGCCTTTTGATTGATAAACTATTCATAATCTTTACCAGGACGGACTGCTTCGCGTACTATTAGATGGAGGCCCGTCACGTGTATTTCATCCAAGTGAGTCAAAGCTACTAGAAGAAGATGTTGAGGTCTTAAAGGTAACTCTTTCTTAACGGTTATCTTATTATCTTCATGTTCCCAAATGCTCGCGACTATAAAAGCTCAAAAAAATTTAATGGATCTTTTTAGGAATTCTTTATTTCTGGCGGGGATGGACTTCCGAGAGGAGTTGTTGAAAACCAAATCGCCCGTGTTCGTCTTGTTGTAAAGTTGATCGGATACGAGGTTAGTAGATCAATCTTTATACTTCAAGTGTGGGAGTTTGGTTTTCGGTTTTTACTTGTCATGTGGTTTTTCGGTTATGTTTCTATGCCAACCCTCCTTATTTTGACTTTGCTATAACTACGCAACAGACACGAGAGCTTATCGATGACTTGAGGTCTCGAAGCAGTCTAGACATGCAGCAAGGAGGAAGAGGCAAACTTGGAGCGGACACCCAAACATTGGTGCGAGTGCTGTGCCACAGAAACGATTCAGAGGCGTCTCTGTTTCTGAAAAAACAGTACAAAATTCCAAAATCCCACGCCTAATCGGATATGCTTCGTCTATTGGTGCGAGTTGCCTTCTTTAAGTTTCGTTCGTCTTTGTTCAGTAACTAAAATACTTTGTATAATTGATTGATTTTCTCAAGTACAGGCTGTAGAAAAATTACAGTTTTACCCGAGCTTTTTAGGTATCATTTATTCATTTAACTCGTTCCTCTTTTTTCTCTTGACATCTTTGCTAAAATACAAATGTTATATTTTTTTCTTTTGAAATGTATTACATTGTGCAAACAAGTATTTGGCCATTTTATAAATGAAAACTAAAACGGCGAAAATAATACAAATAATTTGTTGACCGTTGGAATCCTACTTGTGTTTGATCTTTGACTATGTTTATTTTATTTCTGGCTTGATTATTATTACTGTTTCCGAGTAACTTCTCCCGTTAGCCAAGTTCCAACTACAAAACGTTATTCAATGTATTGAATATACAAATACGATTATTTTTCTTACTATCCAATACTATAAAATTGTAAACACACGGATTCAAAATCTGTATCGACCATTCAAACCCGATCAACAATTCTGCTATTATACATTCGTAAACCTATGAGTCTGAACAGAAGGACTAAAGACCATTCTTCCGATGATTAAATTATACAAAACCCGTGTTGAAAAATTGAGTTAAGAGTCTGGCTGACATACATTCCTCTGGTCATTTCTATGTTGTCTATATATGTACACATACACAAGGAGAGAGTTAAAAAGTTGTAATTAACCAAACTCTTCACATATAGTGAAACAAAGAGCAGAAATTCAGAAGGGGAAGCAATGGTGGGGACTGATCCGTATCAGCAAATGAGCTACGGGTCTGCGATCGGCGTGCCCGTGGCTGCACATACTACGAACGTTGCGGTGGTGAGTAACGTATTCTGCTGCCCTTACCCGCTCGAGCTAACCGTCAAAAAGAAATGCAAAGGATGGAGCGGTGCAAAGCTAGAGGTCATGGACCTCAACTCTAACGTCGTTCTCCATGTCGATGGTCCTCACGACAGCTTCAGCAAGAAACGCGTTCTTCGTGACCCCGCGGGTTACCCTCTCCTCACGATGCGCGAGAAGGTAATTGTACATATACTAACAAATTTGGTTTTTGATGTAATATCTCACAATGACCAACTATAATATAACAGTTGACGTCGTTGCATAACCGGTGGACGGTTCACCGAGGAGAAGGTTCCGATCCCACGGAGCTGATGTTCACTGTGCAACGGTCTCATGCTCTTCAATGGAGGGCTCTCCTTGATGTCTTCTTTCAATCTCATCATCTCCCCCGAAACTTCAGCGTACTAGGCACTTACTCCGACGACTCCGCCAAAGTTTACCATTCCGACGCTCTCATCGCCGAGGTTTATATATATAATATAGCAAATAGCATACTTCATCCTCATCCACGCATGATAATTTGTTAAATTGTTGTATATTGTTGTTGTCATCATCAGGTGAAGGAGAAGACGACATTTGGAGGATTTTTCAAAGGGAAACAAGACTTTGTTATTAGAATAAATGCAGGCGTTGACTATGCTTTCATCGTCTCTCTCCTGGTCATCTTGAACGAGACCAACTCCATCGTTTAAGCTCGTCCATGTCATTGTCTTGTTTGGTTGTTACATTTTGACCCTTGCATCTGTTACATTGTTACATTGCTATTATTTCGTCGTTGATGCCTTAGAAATGATTGTGTTTTACATGTTTGTGTTGTGAATATTGCATAAGCTTGCTACTCTGTTGATATCTTTATACGGTTTTGTGTTTGTGTAAGCAAACCACAAGATTTATGTATGGCATTGTCACTTTACCACAACAGCTACAAGAAGCATTACAATGGTAAACTGATTGATTGGTTCTTTTATGAGTTAAGACGCTAGTCTCCTAATGTGCAAATTTACTGGACTATGGTGATTTCAAGATATATTTGCACACAGTCAGATATTACAACACAATATAATCTAATCATATTCTTGTATAAGAGCTAGAGATGTCCAAAGTCGTCAAATCTTATGCTAAGAATCTTGGGAAGCTCAAATTTTGTGGGCCTTCTTTTAAGGTAAAGACTAAAAATACTGGTATGCATGGTTGGTTTACTCTCTTGGTCTGGCAAGCCATAGAGAGCTAAGAGCACGTAGCCGCAATGAATATTCATGTATAGCAAGGAGAGCACGAGCTGATTGTCGGGTTGTTAATTTTCTTAACATCTGTTGATATGTTTGTAGCCTCAAGTTATCAGCCTGCCAGTGCCACACACAAAAATAAGATGGCTTTATCAAAATGACTGCAAATGCCTTTTCACTAGATGTAACAACACATTTCGTAACGTACCTGCCGGATAAATCCTTCGAGGGTACCTAACTTCCCCATCGCCATGGCCATCTGACCCATGTAGCTAGCGACATTCCCTGATGAGCTTGAACCAAGAGTCCCGCTAGATAAAGTATCGGCTAGTGACTGTTGTAAGCTCTCCATCCCTTGAGACAAAGCATCTTCTGCTTGTTGAGAAGACTCTTGCAGGTTATTTAGGTCTTGCGATTGTTGTTCTGTCAATGGCTCCACCTGATTCGCTATAAGCTGTAATAAAAAGAGTTTGCAAATTTGCTGGTCAAACCAATCATAGTCGGATGAACTGAAGAAATCGCTTGGGCTTAATTACTACCTTGAGAAGGTCTGATGAACGGAAACCGCCAAGCCACAAGAAACATCTCTCCGCAGGTGTTTTCCACATCCCTGATAATAAATGGAAGACATCATTCTTTGCTGCGTTGCTCTTTATCCTGAAAAGCTCTTCATAGTGAGCTATCACTCCGTCTACAATCATCCGAAGCTCAGCTTCACTGGCATGAGAATCCAAAGCAGAACTCAGCTCCTTCATCTGTTTGTTCTTATCTTCCTGCCACCGTCTGTATTCTACATCAAATGCCATTGCCCCTACAAAAGAGAAGCATGAATAAGTTATCTCACATGAGACTAATCATCACCATCAACTAAACTAATTCTTAGTACTTGATAAGCAACATAACTCTAGTTTTTCAATAAGATGTAATGAATGGTTGATATACCACTATTTCATCATATCCATAGTAGGCATGCACCAAAAATAACTCTTTGGATAGAGATACAGCCAACTCACCATTTCCAGCAGTAGAATGGGCTTGGTCTCCAGAGCTTGAGATAAAGACACCCTAGGAAAAAAAAAAAAAACTATTTATGTATGCAGAATAGCAAATATGCCCACACAAATAGATCCGAACACAATAGAAACCTGTTGCCTTGCTCTTTGCAGCTCCTGCTCAAGTTGTGTTAGCTTCAATCGGCTGTTCTCTAGCTGCTGAACATATGCCTGAAAAGTGCAGTACCCAACGGACATGTTAACGTTTGAAATCATCCATGTTCGTAGAAAACATAAAATATCTGAAACATAGTATTAACGTACTTTCTTCCTCAATCTGCTTTTCCTTGCAGCCTCACGGTTTTGAGCGAGCCTACGAAGCGTCTGTTGATTACAATTAAGAAGAAAAAAAACATCACTGAAAGGCTCAATTAGAATGACAAACTGCTCCTACACAGAAATATCTGTATTACCTTCTGATCCAATTTATCCTTTGAACGGTCGCTAGATTCACCCACATGCCCTCCATCGAACTGCAGAAACACTGTTTCATTTCAAAATTCTGGCCATTTAATGAGCACAAAGAAGTAACAACAAGCAATTTTACAAGCTAACCATTAAGTTATTATGATCTGTATCGCCATCTGTTGAGACTGATGTTCTTGGACTAGTGTCTCCCATTTTCTTCTTTTCATCCAAATCTCTGCTACTTTGGTGGTACCTTTGAAGTAGAAACACTTCTAGAATTCTCCTCGTGCACACAGAGTTACATGAGATGGGGTAATAGCTGTCAAAGTAAGATGGCAAAACAGAGACAAGAATTAGAGTTATCGAAAAAAGAAAAGAAAAAATATTTCACCCAATGATATAAAGAGAGACTACAAGCAGCTCTTTGGAAAAAAAAAAAATGAAAGGATCAAATTGATTGTTTTGTATAAAAGATAAGACGTGTATAAGAACGCCATAACCCATATCATTCGCTAATATAGTTTATAGATGTAGCCTAGAAGTAACATTGCAAGATAAATCATTTGATGGCAACCAAAAGGCTGTTTAAATGTTACAGACTCGTAAACATCGTAAGACTCAGTTGAAAGCCCCAGTGAAATTGTAAAAGAACTCGTCAAAAGACAATGATGTAGGGTTATAATTCTCTAACCCTAAAGAGAGTATCTAAAACAAAGGGGAACCAATAAAAACGTTACATCCCTGTCTCAAGTCAAACATAGAAAAGTTGAGTCACATTTATATATACGTATCCAAAACACAGAACTTAAACTTAACGGTAGCGTGAAGCAACCTTATGACCTGAAGTACTTTGCTCAAACACAGAGAATCAAGGTAAACACTAAGCAAAGCAAACATGATTTAAAGTGAGAACCAACGAGAGTAACATTCATATACTAAACGTTAGACTGAAGTAGAACTAAAAGATTCACAATTGAGCGTACTAGAAGAAACAGAACGTAGACACACCAAAATTCGAGCCTGATAGCATCTAATCCCAAGCAATTTCACTTCTATAGTGTCGGAAACGATGGTTTTGGTCCGTGGTCACGCAAGACAAACTACATAAAAGCTAAAACATACATAAAAAGAGATCCCTTTAAGGTCAAACTGAGTCTAATCTTCCATGACAGAACCAATTATGCAAGCAGAGGCAGAGGATATGCAAGCTCAAGAACCGAAGCCCTAAGAATATTGAAGGAGAAACTCACCTGGAGAATGAGTTCTTAGGCTTAGCACCCAAAAAAAGAAGTTGCTCGGAGAAAAGGGATTGAAACAAGCACAGAGCAGGGATAGGAGCCGAAAATTGCAAGCTCCAAAAAGACGTCGTCTTTGTCTCGAACCGAGCAGATACGAAGAAGGGCAAGGTTGCTACTTTTGTTTCTTCTTTGAGGTATTTTTTTTAGTTGTACGATCTTGAAAAGAAGCAGGGAAGGGAAGACGAAGTGAAGTGATGGTGGACCTATTAGATGCCGAGGGTTAAAAACTTTATTAAGTCCCCCCAGTTAAAATGCAAAACACTCTTCTTTTTCGTTAAGACACAATATTCTTGGTTTTGACAACGACAAGTCTTCCTTCTGTGTGTTTACTAATTACCAGTATTAGACTACAAATTTCAGACACTATTATTATTCGTAAATAAAATAAAAATAACAACTTTTAAAAGGTTTCTGTTTTTCGGCTATTTTCCGGCGACAAATTTAGGACTTCACAATATAGAAACAAAATCAAATCAATTGAATGTTTAGAAGAACCAACCTCTCTCGAAACCTCAAAATTCAATAAACGAAATTAAAGTATCAAAGATTCAAGATCCCTTTTTTATCTTGTCATTTACAATACAAAACTCACTAAAACAACTGTATATCACAACAACAACAACAAAAAGACAAAATTCAATAACCTGTCTAATAATCAAAGATATACTACTATATAAACATTAGACTTTCCAAATGCTAAAGGAGAGAAACCTGACAGGTGACGGCTACAGCTAAACAACATCAAATACCAACCATTTTGAAACCTACAGACAAGAAGAAGTCTTGCTGTTCCCCAGATATTGCTTATTCGTTGATGGATGGGATTACTAAGACGAATCTAACAAGTTAATTTAATAGTCTCTCCTGGTTTGTGTGACTGTGTCCATATGAATTTTGTACAGCTGAGTGACCAACAAAATACAATTTTTACTCTCTGGGTCGAGCAAGCCATAAGGAGCTAAGAGCTCGTAGCCTCGAGAAGTAATCATGAATCGCCAGTAGAGCACGCGCTGATTGTCGCGTTGTTAGTACTCTTATCATCTGTTGCAATGTTTGTAGTCTCAAATTATCAGCCTGCCACAACCAATGAGATCATCAAACAGATTTCATCACCCTATGATTATTATATTCTTACGATATTACATCTCAAACAACACAAAAGTTCAGATTTTTCCTGTACCTGGCGGATAAAACCTTCGAGGGTTCCTAACTTCCCCATCGCCATTGCCATCTGACCCATGTAGCTCGCAACATTCCCTGATGTGCTTGAACCAAGAGTCCCGCTAGATAAAGTATCGGCTAACGACTGTTGTAAGCTCTCCATCCCTTGAGACAATGCATCTTCCGCCTGCTGCGATGTCTGTTGCAAGCTATTTATGCCCATCACCTGCCTCTCTGTCATTGGCTCCAACTGATTCGCCAGAAGCTGTTTTGCACAACATTCTTATTATGACCAACTTTTCCTGTGGAAAATGGCCCATATGTAAACAGATGAAGAAAAATGGAACTTGACCTGACCTTGAGAAGTTCGGATGAACGAAAGCCACCGAGCCACAGGAAACATCTCTCAGCTGGTGTTTTCCACATACCGGATAACAAGTGAAAGACATCATTCTTCGCTGCATTGCTCTTTATCCTGAAAAGCTCCTCATAGTGAGCCATCACACCATCGACTATTATTCGAAGCTCAGTATCACCTGCATGGGCATTCAGCGCAGACCTCAGCTCGTTCATCTGCTTGTTCTTTTCTTCATGCCACCGTGAATATTCAGCATCAAATGCCAAAGCGCCTGAAAGAAAAGAAGTTATACATGATCAAGAACAAACCCATCAGATTCGTCATATTGTACATCTAAATGTACACCGGTGCTAATTATATGAACAGTTTTTGATAGCAGAACCACTTCAGTTTGCCATTGACTCTGATAACCAGCGTACTGCCATGAGAGGGCATATGATGTTACTCATTATTTAGTCTACCCGAGTAAATAGCTAGTGGATACATGAACCTATCTTATACACATATCAGAAGCCAAAGATAAAACCAATATGATAACTAATGGAGAATAAGTAACCAACCATTTCCACCAGTAGAATGGGCTTGGTCTCCTGCGCTTGAAATGAAGACACCCTAAAAGCGAGAATTCATTTATGTTACAGAAAAAACAAAAGTTAACAACAAAAAAAGGAATAAGAGAACGAATTTGAACCTGCTGTCTTGCTCTTTGCAGCTCCTGCTCAAGCTGGGTAAGCTTCAAGCGGCTGTTCTCCAGCTGCTGAACATACGCCTGTGGAGGGAGCAATTAAAAGTACTTAGTGTAGCAAGTAGTAAATAGGTATGTTTCTAGGGATGCACCAATTCAGAAAAGAAACACGCCAGGAAACAAAGAACCATTGGGAGGTATTACCTTCTTCCTCAGTCTGCTTTTCCTTGCTGCCTCGCGGTTCTGAGCAAGCCTACGAAGGGTCTATGGATCAAAATAAAAGGAAACAATAAAAGATTATACGTTGACTCAATACAAAATGGTTATTTTATCTATATAGATGGACATATCACCTTTTGATCCAACTTGTCCTTCGATCGTTCACTAGAATCAGACGCAGCAGTGTTCACGAGTGCTCCCTCAGACTGCATGGAATTAACACCAGAAAAATTCACTGGTCCATTGAAAATCACAGTCGATTGAAGAACACATAATGAGAGAATGTTTCCAGATTATGAGCTAACCCCAAGATCTCTATGATCTATGTCTCCATCTGTTGAGACATCAGTTATTGGACTCCTATCAGCCATATTACTTTGTCACCACCTTTCTGTACTATCACTTGATGGCCAAGACGATATCCACTTATGGCCTCTCTTGCAGTCAAATGCTTGAGATTTCTCGTGGGCGCAGCAATTTTAACTATATAAAGAAGATCCTGCCAAGATTCAGAAAGAAAATCAGCCTATAAAAAAGTAATATAAAAAAATTCTAATTTGCTTCTGTTTCAGCTAAACAAGCCAGAAAGAAGAATGCTAGAGAGTCCTTTTACTTATCCAATACACAAGTATCGTCCAAGGTAATTCTGCTGACTGCCAAAAGCCAGAAACTCAGGAATATAGGAACCATTGGTTATTTTGTTTGCTTGAATAAAACAACCCATCAAACGTGTAACAAATATCAAAAATCACGGACAGAGGCAAATTGAATGTGGTTATCACTTGAAAGAAGAGAAACCATTAGCTAATAGGTACCAAAAAAAAAACAGATAAAGACCCTCTGTGTAGCACCCTGAAACTACTGAGATACCATACTTTTCAAACCCTACCATCATTTTCTCCTTTCAAGCAAAGTGAAGAAACCTTGGAAAACTGAGAAACTAATATCATCCCCTCGGATCAAAAATTGAGTGAAGAGTTAAAGAAGGTAGCAGAGTCGTTTGTTATTGGTTCGTTAACAAAAAAAAAAAGCAGCTCAATTTCACTCTTATTGATGACTTTTCAGTAGCTGAGTCTTGCAGTTTCCAACTCCGACAAGAACAGAAACGACTAAAGTGTTCATTCACGTCCGAGTTGACTCACTTTCTACTTTCTACTCAGTATTCACATCCGAGAAAAACGAAGGATTCAAATCAGGAACAAGCGAAATGAAGCTGCAGCTATGAATTCAAACCAAGAAATTACCAACGAAACATCTCATCTAAACTCTCTGAAACAGAACTAATGTTAAATCCAAATATCCGATTTTTGGTCGCTCAGAAGTTTTAAGTAGGAAACAAAAAAAAAAAAGCAGAAAGCTTTTTTCAAAGTACTGAAAGTCAACTAGGTTAACTTCATAGTTAAGAGAGTAGCAGCTCCTACTGTGAAGCCCAAGAAAAACAAACAAGGAGAAAGAAGAAAATGAACCCTAGAGAAAGGAACTTGTTCTGAGGATGAAAAATGTCACCTTTCACAACGAACTCTTTTCGTGTGCCTGCTGCACCACTCTCTCTCTCTCTCTCTTCATAAAAGGTTTGGCTTTTCAAATCGGAGAGAGAGAGACACGATCCGATATTCCAATCTCCAAGACGTCGTTTTGTCTAGATATCTCTCTCACCACTTCCCCAAGACACACACCTCTCTCTCTCTTCTCTCTTGGATGAGTTTAACGGGAAATTTTAAAGTAAACCCCTCTATGTTTTATTTTTTACCGTAACTAACTCTATTCTATTATCAATTACAATAACCACCTTTATTTATCTTCAAATATTTTTTAAATTCCAAGTAGGATTATACGTCATTGCTTTCCTCCTTGACCATTCAGATCCAACACCCATCTTATCTAAATCCTATTTTTAAAAAAGATTAATAAAAAAAAGGTTTGATGTTTATAAAAAGGACTGAATTGATACAAAAAGAAACTAAAAGCTAAAAGCTAAAAGCTTGTTTACAGGTTCTTCGAGTGGGTACAAGTAGGTAAAAAGTCAGCGCGGCGAATCGCACTGGCTCAGCTAGAAGGTTTCAAAGTCTGAAAAAATGAGCTAAAATTTATGGGAGAGGAAAACACTCCGCGCCACGTGGACATTTCGACTCAAAATGTTTGTTAATTGTGATCACACGCGAAAGGCACGTGCGAAGAGTGGATTTTAGGTAAAACCGTAAAGGTAAAAAACCAAAGACCCATCCTTTTGTTTTCATAGACAAATCTATCGAAAAAGTCAATTCAAACTGCAAAGGTCGTATAATCTCAACAGTTCATTTCTTGTCAGATTTTAGAAGAAACTAGGAAAAAAAATGGATCCACTACCGCGTGTCTCAAGTTTCATGTCCATATTTATTAGGACTTTCATTTCCACACGGTCGAATATTAAAACTTGTATCAGAATACATCAATAACAGTAATACAAACGTCGATCTAATAAACCTTTTGTTATTTGAAAATTCTCAGTTGTTATACTTATTTACCTATATAAAAAATAATTCTTTTGATTTGGGAAATGTATTTCGATATTTATTAGAGAATGCATTTGTTGACAAAAAGAGTCCTAATAGTATATTTATTACATTGTTGTCATATTCGATAAATGATAAATGATTTGCTCTCTCTTTCTCTTTTCTCATCATTTCACTTTATTTACTACTCATCAATAATGCTTTAATTCTCAGTCTCACTCACTCTCACTCCAATCACTCTCAGACTAGCTCAGCAGAGATCCTCTTCATTCTCTATCTCTTTAATGGCTACCAGATTCACGCACCAGTTTTCAATCTCATTGGCCCTCACATTCTCCTTCCTCTTCTTCTTCACGACCTTCTCTTTCACGGAAGACGAGGAACTTGGCTCTCTTCTCAGATTCAAGGCCTCCATTGATGATCCAAAGGGCTCTCTTTCAGGTTGGTCCAACACTTCTTCTTCATCTCACCACTGTAACTGGACTGGCATCACATGTACCAGAGCTCCTTCTCTTTACGTCTCTTCCATAAACCTTCAAAGTTTGAATCTTTCCGGTGAAATCTCCGACTCCGTTTGTAATCTCCCTTACCTCACTCACCTCGACCTCTCCCAAAACTTCTTCAATCAGCCAATCCCACTTCACCTCTCTAGCTGTCTTACATTAGAGACTCTGAATCTCAGCACTAATCTCATCTGGGGCACAATCCCTGATCAGATTTCTGAGTTTAGTGCCTTGAAAGTCCTCGATTTCAGCAGTAACCATGTCGAGGGCAAGATTCCAGAAGATGTAGGGTTACTGTTCAACCTGCAAGTTCTCAACTTGGGAAGTAATCTACTCACTGGTCTTGTCCCTCCTGCAATTGGGAAGCTAAGTGAGCTTGTTGTTCTTGACTTGTCTGAAAACAGCTATTTGGTTAGTGATATCCCTTCTTCTATTGGGAAACTAGACAAGCTTGAAGAGCTGCTCCTGCATAGGTCAGGCTTCCATGGAGAGATTCCCACTTCGTTTGTGGGTTTGACTAGTTTGAAAGTCTTAGACTTGTGTCTGAACAACCTGACTGGTGAAATCACTCGATCCATAGGGCCTTCTCTCAAGAACTTAGTGTCTCTTGATGTCTCGCAGAACAAGATATCTGGCTCTTTCCCTAGTGGCATTTGTAGTGGCAAAAGGCTGATTAACCTTTCTCTCCATTCGAATTTGTTTGAAGGATCATTGCCTAACTCCACTGGTGACTGCCTTAGTCTGGAAAGGTTTCAAGTGCAGAACAATGGATTCTCTGGTGAGTTTCCAGTTGGGTTATGGTCATCACCCAAGATTAAGATCATTAGAGCGGATAATAACCGGTTCACAGGTCGAGTGCCTGATTCTGTGTCCTTGGCTTCTGTATTAGAGCAAGTTGAGATAGATAACAACTCCTTTTCTGGTGAACTCCCACATGGTCTTGGGCTGATCAAGAGCTTGTATAAGTTCTCTGCTTCCGAGAACTGGTTTGATGGAGAATTACCGCATAATTTCTGTGACTCACCTGTCCTTAGTATTGTCAACATCTCTCACAATAGGCTCTCAGGGAAGATACCAGAACTGAAGAATTGCAAGAAGCTTGTCTCTTTGTCTCTGGCAGGCAATGGATTTACAGGAGAGATCTCGCCATCACTTGCTGAGTTACACGTTCTGACATATCTTGATCTATCTGATAATAAACTTACTGGTTTGATCCCTCAAGACTTACAGAACCTGAAGCTTGCTCTCTTCAACGTGTCATTCAATCGATTATCAGGTGAGGTACCTCACTCTCTGATCGCTGGCTTACCAGCTTCCTTTCTACAAGGAAATCCAGGGCTTTGTGGACCCGGTTTACCCGATTCCTCCTGCTCCTCTGATCGGTCTAGCTTCCATAAAACTGGAGTTAAAGCTTTGTTGTTGCTTTTGATATGTTTAGCACTTGCTCTTGCCACTTCCCTCGTCATGTCGTATCGATATTACCGAAAGAAAGTTCAACTTAATAGTAATTGGCGGTCGGAATTTTATTATCCCCTCAGGTTAACCGAGCATGAGCTGATGAAAGTGATGAATGAAAGTTGTGCTTCCGGGAGTGAAGTATACGTTCTCAGTTTGTCGAGTGGGGAGTTAATAGCTGTAAAGAAGCTCGTGAATTCGAGGAATATATCCTCCAAAGCTCTGAAAGCTGAAGTGAGAACCATAGCAAAGATACGGCATAAGAACATTATTCGAATTCTTGGTTTTTGTTTCACCGACGAGTTGATCTTCTTGATATATGAGTACACACAAAATGGTAGCTTACATGATATGCTATCGAGGCCTGGCGATCAACTGCAGTGGAGCGTTAGGTTGAAGATAGCATTAGGTGTTGCTCAAGCATTGGCATACATTAGCAAAGACTATGTGCCACACTTACTCCATAGGAATCTAAAGTCGACAAACATTCTCTTGGACAAAGATTTTGAACCGAAGCTCAGTGATTTTGCCCTTGACCAGATTGTTGGAGAATCGGCTTTTCAGTCTGTCATACACGCTACCTCCTACTCTTGCTATACTGCACCAGGTACAGTGTCTAGTGATCATACTGATTGTTTCTGTAGACTAATATGGGTGAAAATTTTGGTATAATAGTCTGAAACCTTGTGCTTTTTCTCTTTTGATTGTATCCAGAAAACAATTACAGCAAGAAAGCAACAGAAGAAATGGATGTTTACAGTTTTGGAGTTGTACTACTAGAACTTGTAACAGGGCAAAGAGCAGAGAAAGCAGAAGATGGCGCATCTGGAGGGTCCCTTGACATAGTGAAGCAGGTAAGGAGGAAGATAAACCTGACAAATGGAGCTGCCCAAGTTCTTGACCAAAAGATCTTGTCCAATTCTTGCCAATCAGACATGCTAAAGACCTTAGACATTGCTCTCAATTGCATCGCCGTTGTTGCAGAGAAACGACCTTCACTACTTCAAGTTATCAAAGCGCTTGAGGGTATAAGCTCTTCTGTCTCAGCTTCAACTGAGAGGCTTCCGGTTTCTTCGTAAACAATAAAGCAAGAGAGACCATTTACTAGCTCTAGTTTTTACTAAAAGTACAAGATTTTATTGAGTGGTCCAAGTGCAGGATGGTATGTTTTGTTTCTGGAGTGTGAGAGAGTTGTGTATGAATGTACATCTGATGAGCTTGGAGTCGTTCGGGCAAACAAACCAGGTTTAGGTT
Source organism: Sisymbrium altissimum (assembly GCA_900406495.1). NCBI lineage: Eukaryota > Viridiplantae > Streptophyta > Magnoliopsida > Brassicales > Brassicaceae > Sisymbrium > Sisymbrium altissimum. The sequence continues at coordinate 19,679 of OVBI01001621.1, forward strand.
TCTCCAAGGAGTCTGTATCTTTCGTTAGTCGGAGAGAAACTAAGGTTGTCCTTTTCTTCAACCCCTTTGATGATTTTGTAGTATGGAAGATATCTTGATGTTTCTACCTCCTCGTCGTTGCTGTATACTATGTTTTGTATCATAGAAACCTTGAGATTGTCAATGAACTCTGCAACCATGTCTGTCAACTGTGCACAAGAAGGAAGACAATACTGAACCGGCTTTACTTGTCGGGGAAAGTTTCTAGCTGCATCTCTCGATGAGCTTTTATTCTCAAATATGCTCTGGAAACACAGAAACAACATACTTTAAGACAACTTTTCTTCGTATCTAATCACTGAAGGACTGAAAAAGGTGGATCTACCTGTGCGTTGAGCTCCTCAAGAACAGTTCCTGGGACAGGGTATGGGCAGAATTCATCTGGGGTGAAATTGCATAATATCCTTTTTATCAAGCTCAGACCAATTGATGGGCAGACCTGCAAAACACCAAAAAATATATTAAACCAGAAGCATACATGAGAAACCAAGTGACTATTAATAACCACAGCTTCACAGTGCTAATAAGTAGTACTAAATAATGAAGCATACATACCTCATCTCTGGTAGAACTGTCCACAAGCATTTCTTTTGGAAGCATAAGGAGATCGCTCAGTTCATTGAGCAAGTGGAAAGGTTTAAATGCCTCATCTTCTCTCTGAGTATGTTGCTCCTTTTCCGAAGAACGATCAACATCGCTCTCAAAGATTTCTGTGAGCAATCTCGACCAATAGCCAACCTGTATAAACTTTATGTTAGCTAGCTTACATAACTCATGACTCGAGCCATGTAAAACTTCGAATGATTTATGTGAATACCGTGTTTTTTAGTTTTACGCCAGATTCAAAGCTCAAAACCCCTGCTGGAATTGGCAGAACTTTTGGGTCACATATGGGGTCGGACTCAGGATCAGTAGGTATCTGATGAGCCGATTCACGGAGAATAGCATTGAACATAGCCACATCAAGTCTTATAATGCATTGCTCCATAACCTTAGTTAGACAGATCATGTCAGTGAATTCCAGTAGAAAAAGCACCATTCCACTGCAAGAAGAGAAGATAAAGGGAAAGTACCATTCTGGTCAACACATGCAAACAGCCACATTTATGCGTTGCTGCTTGAACAGGACAGAGCCGTTGAAGAGCCTCCTCAAAAGCTTTTTTCCACAGATTTACAGAAAAACTCTCTTGTAGCCGATCACATGTTGCTGGTTCTGAAAAATTCCCCATCATTTCACTCTTTGTCGAGTCCACTCCTTGAGGCCTCATATGAACCGTCATTACCTAACAAGAGTGGGAATCTAAAGCCATTAAATCATATCTGCAGCTTACTTTAAAGAAAGGATGATTCGTGGTTTTTTTGGACTTTTACCTGTGACCATATGGATCCAACAGTTTTTGTGAATAAACAAGATTCAATTCTTCTTAATACCGTTATCAGAGTTCTTGCATCTGTCCAGTCTTCTTCAAGCAATTTTGATCCATTTAGATCTGTGCCACCAAATTCATGTGAAATGATCTCTCGCAACATGATAGTGTTGGACAACCAAAAAGTTAACCTGCGCCAAAGAATAGACAAAGCAACATAGTTAGGTTTATGAGATTCTACAGAAACATATATACAAGAAGAATAAACACTTAATTTGCATACCTCGGTATATCGCTTCCACAGGATTTCAACACCAAGTAGAGACCAGATGCAATGTTTTTGGCTACTGAGATTAACTTGTTTTCACTCTGATGTTTTTTAGCAAGTGCGTAGAGTCTAGAAAGGTCTCGTGCAGGTCTGTGCAGCTCGTGTTCTGAGCTTCCATGTTCCGGAAATACAGAGTACAGTGACATCTCAAGAGTAGCCACTTCTCTCAGCTCTTCTTCAAGTTGCTCGATTCGAGATTCCAAGGTCCCAATCTTTTGAGTCAAGACTTTCTCCACTTCATTTCTTTTGTTTTCCTTATCCACAGGTACTTCATTGTCACTTTCAGTGTTATTAGCGCTATTCAAAGCATCTTCAAACTTGTCATCTTCTTTTGCATCCTCAAAAGGTGTGGAATCTACTGCTTCAGATGCAAAAGTTTTCTGATTTACAGAGCTTCTGTAAGAGGAGAAATCAGACAAAGCTTTTGCCTGGCTTTTACTCGATCTCACGGTCTTTCTAGCAGTGCCGTGAAAGGTGTTGGATCGAGATCTAACAGAATCAACATTAGTTCGTCCCTTTGACGTTAAGGGTCTATCCTGAGAGCTTCTGCTCTTGGAAACAATCGATGGCCTATCTGATTTCTTATCTTGAGGGGAAAACATATCACCTTGAGAAGAAGACACAGAATCATTATTCGTTTCGGTCCCTGATTCGTCACCGTTCACATCTTCTTCACAATCCATCAGACTCTCATCATTCCTTGATTTGTCGTTAGCATCGTCCATGTAGTGCACATTCACATTATCATATACTTCAGAAGACTCGGATCCAGTTGTGGAATCATTAACAGTGAGTGAAGAAGGCTCAGATGCAGTGGCATCCAAAACTCTGGAAACCAGCTGAGCAGCATTCAGCGGTTTCAAACCATTCCCTTTGCTACTAGTGCGCTGTTTCTGATCTTTCTTTGCTAAACTGGAACTGGTTCTTGGCTGCGAGGTAGTCGAAGTTCTTGGCCTGTCGAATCTTTTCATCGCCTTCTAGTCAGTAAAATCCACCTGGACAAAAAAAACTCTGCAGAGAAACTAATAAAATGAAACTGGAACTTCTCAAGATTACCAACATAACATTCGAGTAAACCACATTCTGCAATTTAATCATCATCTAGAAAAGACAAGAAACAAAAAAAAAGGGGTGACAGATTAGATAATTAAGGAAGAGATATTGAGGGTTTATACGTAATCTTTAGAAGCAAGGCAAGAGAACATGGGCACCGACTCAAATGTCGAAGACCTTAGGGACATTATTATAGTCTCGTCATAACTCGTGACAGCAACCCAGGTTTCCTCACAGACACACAAACATTTCATTCATTCACTCGCACAATTTTCATAATTAAACTAATTATATAGTAAATGAAAAAGTAAAAAATGAATTAATAATCATCATCTTGTGCATACAGTATTTCCCGCTTAACACGACACATAAGGAGGCATTATTAAACTAACGTATGAGCACGTCTTGCTTTTATTTATTAGTTAATTAGAGAAGAAGAAGACAAAAAAAAAAACGAGTCTCCCTCTCTCTTGCACCCTCTCTCTTGCTGTTAAGGAAGTGGACATTATACAACGTCGGAAAAAAAGGATCAACGATGATCGGATTCGAAAAGTGAAATGAGATGGATGAAGCAAATTAGCAAAAGAATGATGTAAATGAGAAATGTGAAAAGAATTCTCTCAGATATGTGTGTGTACAAACAACAAACCTGAGACAAGAGATCCAATGTTGGTGATGATGTGAAAAGAAACAGGATGATCCAGAAAAGAGCAGATCTAGACAAGAGAAAAATGGGGAGCAGATGCAGAATTGTTTTTGCAGGGAATAACAGTTTATTGTGGGTTTAAAAGAGGATTAAGGTGATAGAATCCCAATTCTCTCTCTCTTTTTGGATCGGTCGGTGATTTGTTTAATCAAATCTAATAGAGAGGATTGGTTACACCTAAAGACAGACGCTACGTCGCCATCTTCCCAATACCCATCTTCATTAGACCGCGTTTTCCGTATTTTATAGTATGACAATTCAAATTTAATAATATTCATGGATCCCAAAAAGTTTATACATGAAACAAGTAAATTGATGAACGAATTATGGTAATTATGTGAAAATACTATAAATAAAAACAAATACTATGGCAAATTGGGTGCTTACTGAGGCTACTAATAAAAGAAAATAAAAAAAATCTATACATTAATCACCAAAGTAAGCACTTTTTTATTACTGAAAGCGTAAACCTAAACAACTAATTCCTTGGAAAAAAAAAAAACACGAAAATTTAGAATCACATGGATGTGTCTATATTTACAGAGGAAAGAAGAAGGAAATTGCTTAGACAAGTGAATTAGACATCTAGAGCGTGTGATATGCCATGGATCACAAAGTTGGGAGAAGAGAACATATCTGGAGCTACAATCTCAACTCCAGAGATGATGAAATAATGAGACGAATTAACGACATCTCTTCTCGCGATTTTGAGATCTTGGTAAGGATCCAGTGTCTTGAGTGAGGCCTTGTCAGGCATTGATTCAAAATCTTTTTTGGTAAGCCGTTGAACAAGAATGTGATGTCTCATAACTTGATAGAGCAACGGGGAAGCAGATGACAATGAGACCAGATTCGGTGTGGCTAGAATCGTTACGCCCGTCAAGTTCTTGTGTTGATCTGCAACGATCCTGTTGAGAACTGAGTGCAATCCAATTGCAAATGGCACGAACCCATTTGAACTTAGCAGCTGAACGATCCGAGTCCAATCTATCTTAACCGGAACTTCTTCTTCTCCACTGGTTTTGTTTGTATCAGACTGACATAAAGGTGACTGGAGAATAGGATCCATGTGAGGTTTAAGAGGAGAGAAAGGTCCAAGAACTCCGTGAATAACCAATGAATCTCCAAGAAACATGTCGGGATGTGAGATCAGGACATGATTCACTTCCGCTGTTCTTGATTCTTTATCGACGGTGGAGATTTCGACGCTCTTGTGACGGAGAAGCGTTGGAAGACAGGTTCCTTGATGCCTCTCGAGAAGATCGTTCATCGGAAGCCTTAGAGGGATTGTGTGATACTGAAGAAGCTGCTTCAGAAACAGAGGAAGAGATGACGTATTGAACAAGGAAGAATCTTCGATAGCAAATAGGGTTATGTTGGGAGAAGAAGAAGAGAGGATTAACTCGGGGGAGATGCGGAGGAGAGTGGCGATTGCATTGAAATTGGATTGGCGTAGAGCGTTTGAGGCGTTTAAAGAGAGAGGATGAGTGATGGGTCTGTACGGTTTTGTGATGTCAGAATCTGGTGGAGGTGAACGTAGTGTGGTGGAGACGGCCATGAAAGCTAAAGCAATAGAGAGGACGAAGTAGACAAAGCAATCCAATGAACAACAACCCATCGCTTTCAAAGATAAACCCTAATTGAATCGAACTTGTCAGCCACGGAGAAGAAGAGAGAGTTCGTCAAAGAAATGTTTCCTTGGAGGGATTCTTGGGTATAACGAAAGAGTTTTCGATATTGCAGTTTTGGGTTAATCGTTTTATCTTTTAGCCATCTTATTAGTTAACCTTTTTCTTTTGGCGGTTTTTTTTATTTGAGAAGAAAAATTTACATAAATGATGGGACAGGTAATTCGTTTTTTATGGAGAACGTCAAAATCAACAAAATGATTCCTCTGTTTATAAGGCAATATTTGCGTACTTGGAAATTAGGAGTCCGTAATCGTCCGTGTGAAACCAAATAACCAATTAGAGAGAAAGGAAAGGATTATATTGTTCGTTGACAAAAAAAAAAATGGAAAGGATTATATTGTTTTTTGCTTATCATATTCATTCTGATGCCATAAATACTCCTAATCAAATAAGCAAACATAAGAAAAAAACTATTGTGAAAATACCTATCAAATGCTTTTTATTTTTTATCGCCAAAAAATGTCAACAACTAAACCTACAAAAATACTGGTGCATCGTCAAATCATTAATCATAGATGAAAGGAAAAAAAACTTTATATAAGAAAAAACTCAAAAAGCTTTCCGTAGGAGAGACTTAGATATGCTCTTCTTTCATGAAGACAAGAGGCACATTTTTTATTTTAAGGTAATTGAGAAAAAAAAAATCTGAAAAAGAAGACAGAATAAACAGAGCGTCGACTGTGGATTTGGGCTTTGCCTCCTCTGTACTCTGATGTGTTTTTGGTCCTCTTTTGATTTTAATCAAACATCCCCAGCATCGACTATGTTTTTAAAAATAAATTTATTTAAAAAGAAACTAGTGAATGATAAATCAGAAACGGAACACACCCCACAGTGGATTTATAGATTAAAAGATGTGGATTTGGCATTTGGAGGAACGTTTAGGAAGAGCAAGCAGGTCTTTGGTGAGCTGCATTTTCTTGTCATCGTCTAGCTTAGTATCAACTACCACTTTCATTACTTCAAGAAACTCCATCTCCCGCAAAAAACGTTTCACTTGCCTCAACTCTCTACCACCTCCTCCGTACCCATCAATCTCCAGCACCTTGAATACATTTCCATCAATGCTAACATCGCAATGTCTTCTTATACAATAAAATCCCTGAAACGATACAAAAGAAAGTGCGGCATTTCTCTCAGATAAAAAGTTTATGAATTGAGAGACATTCAATATATTATATCACATACCTTAAGGATCAATGTTTCTAGCTTGGGAGAGTTTTTGATCAGAATCCAAAGGAGTTTCCAACCTTTTTTGTTTCTACACTCGAAAGACAGATTAACAAGGTTTTTAAACAAGGGAATTTCAATCTTGGTCGGCCAAGAAAGGTAGCAGTCGCACATGAGCTGCACCACAAAAACAAGACAAACAAACAAAAGTGGTCAATGCCTGAAAACATAAACACAAAGCGTTGATGATGAATGGAAGGAACAAGAAGAGGGACATACCCCGACAGTAGTAGAAGAGAGGCGAAGGGTTTGAACATTGCACATCCAATCACGTTGTGCCATAAGAATTTCGTGTAGTTATATGTATATGTAAATAAATTTACCTGGTTTTTCGAGAGGCTGCACCACCATCGTTCAATTCCAACAATTTCAGACCCTAATTAAGGTACAGAGAAGGTCTAATCAGAAATTGTACTACTTAGATATATTTTTCTACTTTCTTGCAAACCAAAAAAACATCAATAGAGAAACAGAGAGGTTAAACAGAAGAAGAAGAAGATGATTACTCTGACGGTAGATGATTACTCTTGTATGTTGGTTTTAATTGCAATGCAGGAAAAATACCAAAGTCGCTATCCAAAACCGACTTCAACACCGTGAGTTTGGCAGGAAACAAATTCAGTGGAGATGCTTCCATGTTCTTCGGGCATAACAAGACAACCGTAAGATTGGACTTATCTAGGAATAACTTCCACTTCGATCTCTCAAAGGTGAAATTTGCCAAGAGCTTGGTGTCATTGGAACTTAGCGATAACCGTGTGTTTGGAGAACTTCCTTTCGAGCTGACGAAGCTCCGACTTGACCATTTCAACATAAGTTTCAACCGTCTCTGTGGATCCATCCCACAGGTTTCAACCGTCTGTGGATCCATCCCACAGGGCGGTCTCCTCCAGAATTTCGAGGTCTATGAGTTTTCTAACAACCTCTGTCTATGCGGTGCGCCGCTCAAGCGTTGCTAGCCGATCGATCAAACACGTTTTGAAAATGTACTATGTGTTTTCGTCAAACGCAAGTTAGGTTTATGTTTTCATTAATCATTCTGTATGAAAACACACTTGTCTTTAGACTTGATTTATTCTTATATATAGTACATTTATAGATAACGCTTGGTTGCTTGAATAATCTTCACTTGCAACTCCTAAGAGGTGCGCCACACAAACACTTGTTGTGAAAGTAAGTGTAAAAATCAAATCTCTGAAGATCCCCTCCATAGGGGATGCCTCCACACAGTCTGTTATAGCTAACATTGAAGGACTGAAGACTAAGTTTGGTCCATTGAAGCGGGATACTCCCTGTGATCGCATTATGATTCAAGTCCAATCTATTAACGGTCTTAGCGACCTTAACCTTGGAGAGATCGAATTGGAGCATGTTTCTCGATAAATCAATGTACCATGTCGTTTTTTTGGCTCCAAACAACATGGAAGCATCACCGTTGAGCTTGTTCCGGGAAAGATCGATCCGGTAAATGTCGAGGTTGCCTAGTGATTTTGGTATCGAACCGGAGAGCTGGTTGTGCGATAGGAAAAGGTCAGGGACTACTCCTTGAAACGACCCAAATGACTCTGGTATCGGACCTAATTTAAAGTTGAGGTTAGTAGAATTACAGTTTGTTGATGAAATATAGATACAAAAGAGAGTTTAATCACCTGTAAGCTTGTTCCTACTAAGATCAAGATACCCGAGTTTAGGTAATAAAGAGAGAGAGCTGGGTATGGAACCAGAGTGGTCATTGAAGGAAAGGTCTATATACTCGAGACTCTTGAGCTGACCCAGAAATTCAGGAACCGGACCGGTCAGATTCGTATAGCTGAGCCTGAGAAAAGTGAGTTTTTTCAGCTTCGCGAGAGTGGATGGGATTTTACCGGTGAGGTTAGTGAGTTTGCGGAAGATAAGGGTCTCAAGATACGGTAAGTCGCCGACCTCAGGAGGGAACTGACCGGAGATCTCGCTCCAAACTACGATCAGGGAAGTGACGCGGTGGTTTACGGTGGCGTCACCGCACCCGATGCTGAACCAGGAGCAGCAGTCGGTTTTGGGGTCCCACAAACTGAAGTTGTCAGGGTTGTTTAGAGATTTCTTGATCTTGAGGAGGGTAATTCTGTCATGTTTGTGACAGAGATGTTTAGATAAAGAGGCTGTGAGGAGGAGCGTGAAGAGGAACAAGAACAAGAGCAATGTCGTTGTCTTATTCATGTTGTTAGTGTTTGAGTTTTAATGAAAAGCAAACTGTGATGATATAAATGCAATAGGCTTTTGATTATGAATGGGGAACAGTGTGGGGTACGTTTTTGATTAGTGGTCTTTTGCTGACTAGACAACGTGTTAAACTATTTATTTTTCGTCTGTCATTCTTCTTTCTTTCCCATGAGCCATGATGACTGTGAACAATGGTTCAATTTCCGGATTGATACAATCGTCTGGATTATTTGGAAGAGATGGTTTGAGACTTTGAGTTCAGTAAAATGAATGGGCCTTCAGATCAGTGAAACGCAAAAAGATAAAGAGGCCCAAAATGTTGAGCACTCTAGATTAGAATTAGTTGTTGCCGTTCCAAGTGAAAACAGAGGATAAGTCTATTTTACTGAACTCAAACATCTCTAATGAACGGTTAATGTGTCAGATTCATAACCACTCGACTTTTTTCATATAAAAACAAAATTTCACCAGTAATGGTTTTGCTCGGGTTATGTGGTGCCCCACTCGAAACTTTGCCGATCGATCAAATACATTTTTTAAATGGGCTACGAATTCATCAAATGAAAATTTGCTGCATGTTTTTATTGATCATTCCGAATGGAACATACGGTTGTCCTTAGACTTGATTAATTCATATTTTAAATTTAGAGATAAAATAGCCTGGTTGCTTGAATCATCACTTGCAACTCTGAAGACGTGCACCACACAAACATTTATTGTGAAAGTAGGCATAAGAATCAAATCTCTGAAGATCCCCTCCCTTGGGGATAGGTCCACAAAGTCTATTATAGCTAACATTGAAAGTTTGAAGACTAAGTTCGGTCCATTGAACTGGAATATTCCCTGTGATCCCGTTATGATTCAAGTCCAAGAAATTAACTGTCTTAGCGACCTTAACCTTGGAGATATCGAACTGGAGCATGTTTCTGGACAAATCAATGTGCCATGTCTTTTTGTTGGTTCCAAACAACATCGAAGCATCACCTTTGAGTTTGTTACGGGAAAGATCGATCCGGTAAAAGTCTAGTTTGCCTAGTGAGTTTGGTATCGAACCAGAGAGCTGGTTGTGCGATAGGAAAAGGTCAGGGACCTCTCCTGGAAACGACCCAAATGACTCTGGTATCGGACCTAATGGAAGTTATAAAAGTTGATGTTAGACAGAGTGCAGTTTGTTAATAAGATTAATCGATGACTAATTTTTTCACCTCTGAGCTTGTTCCTACTGAGTTCAAGATACCCGAGTTTAGGTAACAAAGCCAAAGAACTAGGTATGGAACCATAGAGGTCATTGTAGGAAAGGTCAATGTACTCCAGATTCTTGAGCTGGCTCAGAAAATCAGGAATCGGACCGGTCAGGTTGGTCCAGCTGAGCCTGAGAAAGCGGAGATATTTGAGCTTGGAGATGGTGGGTTGGATTTGACCAGTGAGGTTAGAGAGTTTGCGGAAGATGAGTGTTTGTAGATAAGGTAAGTCGCCGACTTCAGGCGGGATTTGAGCGGATATCTGGTCGTCTGATATGTCTAGAGAGGTGACGCGGTGGTTAATGGTGGCGTCGCCGCATTCGATGGAGTACCACGTGCAGCAGTCCTCTTTGGGGTCCCAGGCGATGATGCTGTAAGGGTTGTTAAGGGACTTCTTGATCTTGAGGAGGGTTTTTTTGTCATCTTTGTGACAGAGATCTTTAGACAAGGAGGTTGTGAGGAGGAGCGTGAAGAAGAACAAGAGCAAAAGGAGTGTCGTTGCCTTACCCATAGTGGTAGTCGTAGACTGGTAGTGTTTGAGTTTGAGTTTTAATGGAAAGCTTGTGAATTTGTGATGATATATAGGAGGCAACGCAATCAATGGGAAACATGGTGGGCTACGGTTTTACTAATTATTTTTGCTGACTAGACCACGTGTTAAACAAAATGTCCCACTTTTAGATTTAAACTAAAGTTTTTTCGTTTCTTTAAATTTCCCAATTTACCACTAATTATTTTTACTGGTACCCATACGGACGGTGCGTGTGAGAACTCATGGTTGAAAAAGTGACTGGGCCTTTAGAAGTGAAGCCCAAAATAAGAATTATGCACGGGAGTCCGCAAATTGAAAACGAGGCCTGAAATGTTGAGAGGTCCACCTTGGAGTTAGTTATTACCGTTATAAGTGAAAACAGAGGATAAGTCTTCGTCCTTCATCTTTTGCGTGAGTCTTCTAACCTGTAAGAGAGATTCAAGATAGCAAATTAGCAGGCTCCGTCCGATCCTGACGAGACGTACACAAGTTTTTGGAAACTCGTAAATCTTGCGTCTTTTAAACTTGATTAAAGGGAGAGAGAGAGTGTGTCGGGTGAGAAAGATCACATGAGATTGGATTGCGAGTGCAATAGCTTTACAAGGTCGAAGCTCGACTGCTGAATCTGAACAAGTGCAGACCTTTCTAATACAGGGTGGTCACTTTCCGACTCAATATTTTTTCTCTTTTAGGGGGGTGTATTGGATTAAGAGTTTTAGGAGTTTTGAGAGAGTTTTAAATTTTGTGGGATTTAGGTAAGATTTGAGGATTTTTAGGTGATTTAGAGGAGATTTGAAAATAAAAATATAAATTCATGAGTTATTTGGTAATATATTTTCAGAGTTTTTAAAGATAATTT
>OVBI01001622.1:0-30920 GCA_900406495.1 Sisymbrium altissimum
TATATATATATATATATTTATAATATTTACCCTATTATAATGGCCGAGATATCTGTCTATATATAATAATTTTTTTTTTGTATAATGGTCTGATATCCGCCTATGTAACGCACCATTATATTGCCGTGGGTGGTTCGTCGCCTCGCCATTGTATTACCGTGGGTAGTTTGTCGCCTTGTTAATAATTTACCGTTATTATATCATTATTGCTAAATGCACCATAATTATTTATGTACTGTCAATGCTATAATGAACGGTAAACCGCCGTATAATTTATCTCTGTTCTAATATGGATGACTTTGTCACCATAATATTATCATTATATATCAGTTTATATTTTAATTATTATAAATGGAGGCTCAGCCACCTATATAAATTTTTATGTCTGAAAATTAGTAAGTTTAATTGATTATTTATTGAAAATTAATTTTCGATTGATTTTAACATCATTTTTCACCAACGGTCACAAAAAAAAATTTTCTACTTTTCAAACGACTATGAACAGTAATTTTCAATCTATAAATACAATCATCTTTTACTCATTCATTTCCCCAACCATTTCATCTCCTCTCAAAATTTCTCAAATATATTTTATTTAGTTTTTGAAAGATGATTCACTTGTTGTTATTTTTATGTGCAATTGTAATTTTTGCTTCTATTTACGGTCTCTTCGTTGGAGAATTTACTCCCGAAGAGTTTACCATAACCGTTGCATTACTTTTTTATTCATTGTTCTTCCTCATAATCGCTTGTATGATTAATGTATCTGATTCATTTTAAATCATCAATTTTAATAATATTTTATGTCTTTATTTTAGAAAACCAATGGCAAAAGTTGAAAAGGTATAATTCCCAACTCTCAAGATTATCGGAGCAAATTACATTGCATGGACGACTGATGTCGAATTACATTTAGAGATGAAAAAAAAATAGCAAACTCTATAAAAGAAGAAATTGAATCGCCTGCCCATGAAAAGGCACAAGCGATAATTTTCCTCAGAAAATATGTCGATGAAAATGTTAAGCATGACTATGCTGACATAAAGATCCAGTGCAGCTGTGGAAAGATCTAAAAGAGCGGTTTGACAAACAAAGAGATATAACTCTCCCTCATGCACTCGAAGAGTGGAAAAACCTGAGATTTCAAGATTTCGAGAAAGTGGAAGATTACAAATCCGATATTCTGAGAATTTTATCAAAATTAGATTATTGTGGTAAACCTGTCAATGAGACAGAAATGCTAGAAAAAACCTTCATTACATTCCATAAGGAACATCATGTCCTACAAGAACTCTACAGATGTCGCAGATACAAAAGGTTTTCTGAGCTGATAGTGACGCTCATTCTAACTGAGAAGAATTGTGAACTTCTCATAAAGAACCACAATTCTCGACCAACGGGAACCAAGGAATTTCCTGAAGTAAATGCCACATATGTGAGAAACCCGGAGGAAAGAGGTCAAACCTATCATGGTCATGGTCGTGGTCATGGTCGTGGTCGTGGTCATGGTCGTCGTTTTAGTCAGGGACATGGGAACAATTATAACCCACAAGGAAGACAATCATACAAATGGATCCGATCTGAAAAATTTCCAAAGGGAAAAGAACTCCAAGGTAATTCCACCCAGAAACAAGAGAATGTATGTTTCAGGTGTGGATCCAAAGGACATTGGTCCCACGTATGTCGAACTCCCCCACATCTCTGCAAGTTGTACCAAGAGTCAACTAAAAGCAAAGGAAAAGAAGTGAACCTTACGAAACACTTTCACGGTACGACTTACCTCAATTCTTCCGATTTTGGAAACGACCTTGATGAGACTATGATAGTGGGAAATTGAAATGCTTGTAATGAGACCACTTAATGAAGTCTCAAAATAAAGCCATGTATAATTATTATATATCTGCATTTTGCTTCATGAATAATGTTGTTTCTACAACAAAATTATTGTATAATTATTGTGTGGTTTTATGAATCAAATTTAATTTTTCTTTATTGATTTTTGTATTTATTACAGAAATGAATCACAATACAAATGGAAGAATATCTAATAAACAAATTTGAGAAATTTGTATACCAGATAATGGAGCAATGCACACTATTCTGAAAGAAAAGAAATACTTCTCTCATATAAATCCAAAAAGGATAGCTGTCGATACAATATCGGGTCCTGCAGACCTGATTGAAGGAATTGGTAGAGCGAACTTTACGCTACCTAATGGAACAAAATTTTCTATTGATGATGCCTTGTATTCTCCGAATTCTAAAAGGAATTTGTTGAGTTTTAAAGACATATACCTTCAAGGATATGATACTCAGTCTGCAACTGAGGATGGAAAGAATGTTACGTATATAACTTCTGATAAATCTGGTCAAAGGCATATATTGGAAAAAATTTCAAAACTTCCTTCTGGTTTGTATCATACTTTTACAGATGCAATCAAATCAAATCTTATGATCAAAAGAAATTCTGAAGATTTCATATTATGGTATGATCGCCTCGGTCACCCAGGCATTACAATGATGCGTAAGATCATAGAAAGCTCACATGGTCATTCATTGAAAATCTAAGAGATATATCAGGGAAATAAAATGACATATGCTGCATGCTCTCTTGGGAAATTGATCATAAGGCCATCGCCAACCAAAATTGATAAAGAATCACCTAAATTCCTTGAATGAATTCAACGCGATATTTGTGGACCAATACATCCACCATATGGACCATTCTATTATTTTGTGGTATTAATTGATGCATCTAGCAGATGGTCACATATTTGTCTACTATCATCTCGAAATATGGCATTTGTGAGATTTCTAACTCAGATAATCAAATTGAAAGCTCAGTTTCCTGATTATCCTATTAAAAGAGTTAGATTAGACAACGCTGGTGAATTCACATCTCAAACATTCAATGACTATTGTATGGTAATGGAAATTGAAGTTGAATATTTTGTAGCTCATGTTCATACTCAAAATGGTTTGGCTGAATCACTAATTAAGTGTATGCAATTAATTACAAGACCATTGATCATGAGATCAAAACTTCCAACATCAGTTTGGGGACATGCTATTTTGCATGCACAAACACTAATTCGGATAAGATCAAGTGCATACCATAAGTATTCCCCACTTCAATTGGCATTTGGTCGAGAACCANNAATATATGTTTGTTGTGATTCTCCGTCAACTATACGATACCTAGAATCACAGACTGGGGATGTCTTTACGGCTCGTTTTGCCGATTGCCATTTTGATGAAAAAATATTCCCGGTTCTAAGGGGAGAAAATAAATAAGCAGAAAAGAAAATCAAATGGAGTGTACCATCTTTACTACACCTTGATCCTCCTACTAAAAAGTCAGAATTAGAAGTACGACGAATAAGACATTTGCAAAGTATAGCAAATCAACTTCCTGATGCATTTGCAGATACCAAAACGGTAACTAAGTCTCATATACCAGCTGCAAATACTCCTGCTCGTATCGATATACCACAAGAATGTTGAAAAGTAGATGATACACGTGAGTATAAAACACGCCCGAAGCATGGCAGACCCGTCGGTTCTAAAAATAAGAATCCTAAGAAAAAAAAAAAGTTGAAACGCATGAAATACCCAAAGTAGCAGAAAGTACTTTGCAAGAAGTAAATCATGATACTCGTGATAATGTTGAGCATTAAGATCCAGAAAAAAATCATGAGATTTCTATCAACTACATCCATAATAGAAAGATATGGAAAAGAAACGAAATAGATGATCTTGATGATGTTTTCTTATATCTTGTGTCACAAGAAATAAATGAGGGAAACGAAGATTGAGAACCAAAGTCTGTATATGAATGTAAAAAAAAGACATGACTGGATAAAATGGAAAGATGCAACACAAGTCGAACTTGATTCGCTTAACAAACGAGAGGTGTTTGGACTCATTGTACTCACACCTAAAGATGTGAGAACCATTGGATATAAATGGGTTTTCGTTCGAAAACAAAATGAGAAAAATGAGATCATTAGATATAAAGTTCGTCTTGTTGTCCAAGGTTTTTCACAAAGACCTAGAATAAACTACGAGGAAACATAATCTCCCATTAAAGATGCAATCACGTTTAGATTCCTGATGTGTCTAGCGGCTGATAAAAATATAGAAATGCGTATTATGGATGTCGTTACGAAATATTTATATGGATCATTAGATACTGATATCTACATAAGAGTCCCTGATGGTTTTAAGATGCCAGTAGCATTGAGTTCTAAACAAAAGCAGTTATGTGCAATAAAATTGCAAAGATCATTATATGGGCTAAAACAATCTAAACGTATGTGGTACAATCGTCTCAGTGAGTATTTAGCAAAAGAATAATATATAAATGATCATATATGCCCATGTATTTTCATCAAGAAAACAGAATCTGGATTTGTGATCATCGCAGTATATGTTGATGATCTAAACATAATCGGAACTCATGAAGAGATATATAAAGCATCAAATTATTTAAAGGGAGAATTTGAGATGAAAGATCTCGGACAGACAAAGTATTGTCTTACTCTACAAATTGAGCACTCTCAAAACGGTATATTTGTGCACCAATGCACATATACCAAAAGAGTGTTAAAACGATTTAACATGGACAAAGCGACTCTTTTAAGCACTCCTATGGTCGTTAGATCACTTAATATTGAAAGTGATCCATTTAGACCACTTGAGAAAAATGAAGAAATACTTAATCCTGAAGTACCGTATTTAAGTGCAATCGGAGCACTCATGTATCTTGCAAATTGTACCCGACCTGATATATCATTTGCAGTTAATCTTTTGGCAAGATTCAGTTCGTCCCCTACGCGAAGACATTGGAATGGAATTAAGTATGTTTTCTATTACCTTCAAGGGACTACTGATTTAAGTTTATTTTATCATAACAATTCAAAAGGTCAAATGGTTGGTTTTGCAGATACAGGATATCTATCAAATCCACATAAAGCCCGATCACAAACAGGATATGTTTTTACGATCAGAGGCACCGCTATATCTTGGCGTTCTCAGAAGCAGACCGTTGTGGCTACTTCCTCAAATCATGCTGAACTCATTGCACTCCATGAAGTAAGTAGAGAATATGTATAGCTAAGATCAATAAGTAAATACATCTTATCAGGCAGTGGGATTCACGAAGATACAGAGCCAACTATCCTATATGAAGACAATGCTGCATGTGTCGCTCAAACGAAAGAAAAATATATCAAGAGTGACAGGACTAAGCATATACCTCCAAAGTTATTCACATACATTCAAGAACTCGAGAAGAATAAAGAAATTGAAGTGAGATATGTTTAATCATGCGACAATGCAGCTGATCTTTCATGAAATCATTACCCACCACTACATTCAGGAAACTTGTCCATAATATCGGAATGCGTAACCAACAAGGTCTATGAGATGATCTTATTCGAGGGGAAGCTTACGCAGTTGTACTCTTTTTACCTTATTATGGTTTTTCCTACTGGGTTTTTCTAGAAAGATTTTTAACGAGGCAATAAAAGACGTCAAAGATGATAGTGACAATGGTCTCCAAGGGGGAGTGTTACGAAAGTGAACAAAATACGAAAGGAAGATACAAGTTTTTATGTAAACATAATTTGTGGACTCTACAGTCACTATGCACGCACAATAACTTTCACTTTCTCACTTCTATATAAACGAACGATTTCGTTCATTGTATAACATCATCTTTCGACATCAAAATACAAACGATTTATCTCTCGACTCTTCTTTTATATTTTACTATCCCAAAACTCTATAGGTATAAAATTTTCTTATCGATATAATAAATTATTATTATTATAACATGTACAACTATTATTTCAATGACTCCAGAAAAATCCCAAGCCATAGTCTAGTCAACATACTCGCTTGGTTCAACATATCAAACAAAAAGTTAAAAACATTCCGTGTCTATCCATACCAAACCCCGAAGCTGATATGATAATAAAAACTGATGCTTCAGAAATAAGTTACGAAGGAATACCTAAACAAAAACTCCCACAATCCATACAAGAGTCTATAGTAAGATTTCATTCAGCTGTCTCGTTAAGACCACAAAAAATATCCGTCTGTAAAAAAAGTTGTTCTATATTAAACTGCATTTCAAAATTCCAAGATAATTTAATAAATAAATAAATTTATTACAAGTTGATTGTAAATCATTAAAAAGAATTTTGAAAAAGATGCAAAAAATTTAGTTTCAAAAACAAAATTTTTGCCATATGGCAATCTATTTTATCAGTTTTTGATTGTGATACAAAATATATTAAAAAAGAAAATTATTTTTTACTAAATTTTATAACAAGACAATATTTACACGGAAAAACAACCACTATTCAACAACAAATAATATTCAGCATTAGTAATCCAAATAAAAACAAATCGATGACAGTGATCCAAAGAAAAAGAAATCGATGACAACATCGGATAATATCAAAACTCAACCTCAGCTTAAAGTAAATCTTTAACTATTTAAAATCTATTTTAGGCTCTCCCCAAATTTCTCCTTTTATCCTATCCAAAAGCCGTTACCACAGAAAACAAAAGGCATATTTCAAATCCTACTCAAAACCCTCTCAAAAATCCACCTACTATCTTAAAACACAAAATAACACCAGATGACTTCTCAGCTTACCTAACCAAGTACCCTAAAAGAATTGGAAAATTTTACCCATATAGTCTTCTATAACAATAGCCTTTATCCAACACAAGTGCAAAACTTTACATATCCCAACAACCAATTGGTCCCTTTACCAAAATTAGCCTCCTTATTGATATGGGCATCCCATGGATTTTGTTTTAGTAATTTAACCTCATAATAGCCTTACCTTACATGTCATACTCATTAGTCAAAGAATATTACATAAGTGGTAGGATAAGTTCAGTTTAGATAGTTGTTCATTATCCAATATCCAAATAAATGTCAAATTATCTAAAGAATCCAAACAACTATCCAAATTACCTCCAAATCTATATCTCTTTTAAAATCAAGCCAACTCACTGAAAATACACAACACAAAAAACACAAAACTCAATCCACCAACAGAAAACCACAAAAATATACCGAACATCCACCAAGCACAATCTACTTAGCAAGCTCATCAAACTCAAAAAATCACATAAAAAAAAACATTAGCCAAGCAAATGGAATCTTCGGACAAAGACGACGATATGCAAGATTTTGACCCATTTGATGGCCCACTAGGCCAATATTTGTTTGAATAAAAAAAACGAGCAGAAAGTTTTGCATGAATTTTTCACTTATCAAAAATGTATATTCTAGTATACCCTTCATATTATTTTACTAATCATATATTCTTCTACTATTTGTATAGAACTGTTTATACCCACCAAATAACATACATAGTAAATATGTATATGACAAAATCAAAAAATATCTAAAAGACAGAGACGTGTTGGTCAATAGATTTGACCCACATGAACTTACACAAACACTCAAGCGTCAGTACCACTCGAAAAATGACACATATGAAGACACAATCACTCAAGTGCCAGCTCCATTTAAGGAATGACATGTATCAAGATATTCGGCGCTTTTCCTCCTCTTATAAATACCCTATTCCACCGAAGGAGAAAGATGAGACAGGTAAGATAAACAACCCTCTTTATCTCTCTAAAATTCTCCCTAAGAGTTTTTAAAATTTTCTAAATATTAATTTTTAATTTTTTCTTTAATCTTTTTTTAAAAACATCTTTGTATATTATTTTGAAATAATAATATTTTCTGCCGCATTGATCCCACAAGTAAATAATATAAAAGAAGATAAAGTAGCACGGAGTGTGCGTATATTACTGTCTCCTTCTATTCATATAGACTGTGTACTCTTTTTTTAATTCAACTTAATAAAAATGAAAAATTATAATATTTGTTATGAGAGTCAGCATATGCACGCTATCAAAATCATATGTATATGTAAATCATTGTGCGTAAATGTTAATTCTGTATAGTCTAATATCAGTATGCATGTATATTAACTTTCACTTTTTACTTCTATATAAAAGACCATTTATAAAAATATACCAAAAATTCAAAATCTTATATAAGCGTCAATAATTCTCTCTCACTTCTTCCTTTTATATTTCACTATCTCAAAATTATGTAAGTTTAAAATTTTTTATCTTTATTTATATTTATCAACATAATTATTTACTATTATTATAAAAATATTTATATAATATTTATTATTTGGGACGTTTTCGGTGGATTACTTAGAGTGTTTCTTTAACAATGATCAGAGAAGATCACTTCCTGATGCAATGCTTGGTGAGTGGAGCAGGCGCTTGTTTGTTGTTGAAAGGATGAGGAGATTTCTCATCTGAGGATGCCCATGGGCTACTCTCTACGCTTTTCTACCATCTATAATGTAAATGGAAGAAGAGATAAGATGAACATTAGAAGGGAAAATAAATTTTCTTCAGGAAGACTTTTTTTTTTTAGTTTTCATGTTGAGATTATACCAAAAGTAACATTTACAAATTACATAAAACTAAATACTAAAAGAATAATACTAGAGCTGAGAAATATTACCTCTACTAACTTACCCATAATGGAACCAAGGCTACAAAGATACAAAATCAAAACAGATGAGAAATACAACCAAAATAATATTCCAGAAAAGAGGAGTTGCTATATCCTTTGTTGGGAAAGATAAGAGACGGTCACATTGTTTGGTCAACCTGAGATTTGAGCGCAGCAAGAGTTGAGCTTATGAAGATGAAGATGCGCGAATTTCTTTCACGCCAGAGAGAATAGACCAACACTTGGAGAAGAAGGCGTAAGATGATCGAGTAGGCCCTCAAGAAACCAGCCGGTGGGTGGAGGATAAAGTTTAACACATCAGGGAGGAGCATAGGAACCTGACCATTACATATTCGGGAAGCAAAAGCATTCCAGAGAGAGCTCGAGACAGAGCAGGCAAAGAACAGCATCAACAGAACATAAATGGCAGAGAGAGGAGACATTCATACCCCATCTTATCAGCCTATCTCGAGTTAGGAGACAAGCTAGGAACACTAACCACAAGATGAATGATGCTCACACATTGCTTGCTGCAACCAGACCACCTTGCTCCCAAGTTCCTTTGGAGGAGAAAGAAGCTGAGTAAGCACGAGAAGGTAAATGCCATAAGAAGATATCCTTACCCCTTGAGGCAGCAGGAGGTTCAATACTGGTGAGGGCGATTTGGTGGTTTTGAATCTCCTCCGATCTAACATGAGGAAGGAACCAGTTGCCATTCTTAACTGCTTCACAAACACTTGCACCAACACTCATGCAAAGTCTCGAAGGACCAACTGACCCAACAAACTTTAACAACGGACCAAAGGTTGTCCACAAATCTCACCAGAATTTTGCCGATTCACTATTTCTACTCTCATATTTTAGAAAAGCTAAAATCAAAGGTTTCAGTTGAAGGATGCTTCGTATGGCTCGTGAAAACCTAGGAGTGTCCTCAGTCTCCCAGAAACTCTTTCGACTGAAAACATTTCCATTGACCCAAGCCACCCACAGAAATCCAATATTTGCAAAAAAATTCTAAACCTGTTTTAACATGAACACAATCTCAAAATCAGCTAGCACTCGGATACATAGATCACCTTCCAGAATATTGGATATACATGAACAATATGATATAAATTAATCTTATATATACATATCTTTTATGTATATATCTCTACGATATACTCTCTGGATATTCTCATGATTGTTGTATTATCTATATTGTATGCTTCTCATTAATAATAATCATCCTCAAGACCTCAACATCCTACATAATATCAGAGCATTCTAATTGATCCATAAAAATAACATAACTTTTTCTGCAATTGAAATCATGTAAGGAGAACAAACTCCTCAATCCACTAACAGTAGCGATACCACCACTGCCGAGTGCACTGCATTATACAACACTAGCGACCCCTCTACCTCACTCCTCTCTGTGAACATGGGTAATATCACGAAACTCACCAACACCAACTACATACCCCATGTAGAGCAAAAAAATTCATGCTCTTCTTGTAGGACATGAACTCCACACATTTCTTGTTAAGACTGCTTCCACACCATCTGAAACTGTTGACGTAAACGGTACAACAAAGCCAAACCGGTTGGAGAAGAGAAGATCATTACTCTATAGTGCAATTACCAAACCCAGCCTTCGTCTCGTGGAGAAGAGAAGATCATTACTCTATAGTGCAATTGTTGGGGCTATTTCCCTTTCAATTCAAACACTAACCACAACACATGAAGTATGGAGCATCCTATCCAGTGTGTTCGGAACACCAACAAGAGGCCACATCCACCAACTCAAATTCCAAATCAAAAGCTTTAGGCACCAAAACCATTGGTGAATACATGCGAATGATGAAAACCAAAGCCGATGAGCTTGCTCTCCTTGGCAAACCAATGGATCCTGAAGATCTCAGTGAACAAATACTAGTAGGACTCCATGAAGAGTACAAACCAGAGGGGGATGCAGCCAATGGACATGATAATCTTATCTCGTTCACCGAACTACACGAGAAACGATAATCATATGCGCTCAGCCATCCTCTCCAGCCTTCCCGATCAGTGCAAATCAAGCATCTCGCTTCCGCAACAACACCAACAATAACAACTGGCATCCCCCAACAAACTCTCAATAATAGCAACAACAACAATAACAACAGCAGCATCAGAACTACACACGCAGACCTCACCCCTACTTTAGAAAGT
Organism: Sisymbrium altissimum; assembly: GCA_900406495.1. Lineage (NCBI taxonomy): Eukaryota > Viridiplantae > Streptophyta > Magnoliopsida > Brassicales > Brassicaceae > Sisymbrium > Sisymbrium altissimum. The sequence goes on from OVBI01001622.1 coordinate 10,766, forward strand.
GTCAAACATACGGCACACAAGGACAAAGTGCACAACGATGCCCAACGTATCGTGTCATTCCAGTTCATGGTGCTCCAACAACCAACCCATCTTGGCGTCAAACTCCAAATCCTGCAGGCCTCATGATCAGTATGGAGGGCTGGGATATGGACAGAGGTGCATCGCATCATGTAACCGTAGACTTACAAAACCTCTCTCACCACTCTCTGTACACAGGAAACGAATCAATAGTGATTGGCAGGGGATATGCTTTGCCAATCACACACACTGGTTCATTCTCTCTCTCCACTGCTATAAATAAAATTTCACTTTAATGATGTCCTTTGTATAACATCAATACACAAAAATCTGCTATCAGTTTATCAGTTCTGCAACACTACTCAAACATTTGTTGAATTCTTCCCAACCATGTTTCAGGTGAAGGACCTGCTTTCGGGAGTGCCCCTTCTGAAGGGTCCGGTTAAACATAGGAACTATGTGTGGCCTTATTCATTGTATCTAGGAGTTTTTTCTATTTCAAAAACGTCTATGTCCAACTGGCATCATCGCCTTTGGACACACTGCTTTTTCCCATTTTAAAAGCTTTGCTTCATCTTTTTTTTTATCTCTATCTTTATATAATTCCTTATTTTCTTCTCCCTACAATGCGTATTTAATAAATAAGAGCTATAAACTATATTTTTCTCAAACGTCTATTTCTTCTTCCCATCCTTTACACACTTTGTTCTTGACGTCTGGACTGCTCCTATATATAATCACAGTCGATGGCTATAAATACTATCACCTAATAGTTTATCATTTCACTAGATATATGTGGTTCCCCCCCCCCCCCCCCCACACNATCACAGGTAAATGCAACCTTCATTCAGTGCAAAACACTTGTGGAAAATCAGTTTCAACAACAAATCCCTACTCTGTACACAGACAACGGTGGAGAATACATCTCCCTAGCCACATACTTAGCCACCAATGGCATATCTCACCTCACCACCCTACCGCATACTCCTGAGCACAATGGCAAGTCAGAAAGATGACACCGTCACATCATGGAGACCGGACTCGCTCTCATTACTCACGCATCTATGCCACCCACTTATTGGACCTATGTATTTTCTGCAGCCACGTATCTCATTAACAAAATGCCGACAAAAATCCTCCATGGAGTCGTCCTACTCTTGTCTCTTCAAGTCTCCACCAAACTACCTGAAGCTACGAGTGTTCGGTTGCCTTTGCTACCCGTGGCTTTGGTCCTACACCTCAAACAAACTGGATCCTCGTTTCCTTCCTTGTGTATTTCTAAGGTATTTTCTCACTCAATCAGCTTATTTTTGTTTTCACATTATGACATTGCGTCTCTATGTATCATGCCATGTTCAATTCTGTGAAAATACATTCCCCTTCGCTACCTCTCCTTCCACATCCTCTACAGTTCAACCGGATGAGTCAAAATCTTCATGGGCTCCGACAGTGATTCCATTAGGACAACCAATAAGGCCACCACCAGCTCATCAATCTCTACCGGTCACGCCCCTGAACTCAGCTTCTTCACTCCAAACATTCCGGCTGACATTACCACACTTCCATTGGCAACACCAGATATCACCACACCAACATCTCCACTGCCGTCTCCTGCCCATGTAGTGTCACCACCACCACTTGCACCAGTGAACCACCATCCTATGATCACACGTGCAAAAAACTAACATCATTCCTCCAAATCCAAAATACAACTATGCTGCCACTCTTATGCTTGCATGCCTGGACCCTCATACCATCACAAAAGAAATGGCTGATCCTTGTTGGAAAAATGCCGCAAGTGAGGAATTCAACGCATTCATCTGCAATGACACATTTGAGCTTATTCCACCATCAATGGCGTCAAATGTTGTTGGGTGTAAATGGATATTCTACACAAAATATCATTATGACGGTTCGATAGACAAATATAAGGCGCAATTAGTTGCCAAAGGATTCCACCAACGTTCTGGGATTGAGTTCCATGAAACATTTACTCCAGTTGTCAAGGCTCCGACCATTTGATTGTGATGAGTGTTGCAACAGCTCGAGACTGGCCGCTCAAACAATTAGACATCAACAACACCTTTTTTCAAGGCTCCCTCACAGAGGATGTGTACATGCAGCAGCCTCTCGACTTTGTTGACAAGGACCGCCCTGACTATGTCTGCAAACTCAAGAAAACAATATATGGTCTCAAACAAGCCCCATGCTCCTGGTACAATGAATTAAAGACATTTCCTCTGATTTATGAAACTCTTTAGTAGATGCATCTCTATTTTTCTTCAAGCAACAATTAGTTATTATGTATCTATTTGTCTATGTGGATGACATAATCATCATAGGAAAGCTCTACGAAATCCGTTCGAAGGTTCATTAATCTTCTCTCCCACTGGTTTGCCCTCAAGGATCTCGGTGATCTCTTGTACTTTCTTGGTATTGAGGTTACCCGTTCAAACTCAAGGTTTATTCTCAGATAACGGAAATACATCTCCGATCTCCTTCATCGCACCAACATGACGGGAGCGAAACCATTTCCAACATCAATGAGCTCTAGCTCATCCCTATCGCTCACTGATGTTATAGCTCTACCTGATGGGACTGAATACAGAGCTATTGTCGGCAGTCTCCAGTACCTGCCTCTCACCAGACCTGACATTTCCTTCCCCGTCAACAAGCTCTCTCAATTCATGCACCGACCCACAACTGAGCACTGGCTGGCCACCAAACGCGACCTCCGTTACCTCGCTGGCACCATCACCACCGGTCTCTTCTTCAAACGGAACAACATTCTTTCTCTCCACGCCTTTTCCGATGCTGATTGGGCAGGACACAAAGATGATTATACCTCTACAGGCGCCTATATTGTCTTCCTTGGCCAACACCCTATTTCTTAGTCTTCTAAGAAACAGACAGGAGTCGCTCGTTCTTCCATCAAAGCTGAGTACCGCTCAGTGGCCAACACAGCTTCTGAGGTTAAATGGGTTCAATCTTTGCTTCGAGGGATTGGCCTTGACTCCTCCTCAACGCCAGTGATCTACTGCGACAACATTGGCGCGACTTACTTGGCTGCAAATCCCGTGTTTCACTGTAAAATGAAACATCTGGCTCTTGACCATCACTTTGTACACGGTTAGGTTCAGTCACAGTTTTTACGTGTTCCTCATGTCTCCTTTACATATCAACTAGCCGATGCTCTAACCAAACCGTTGCGAAAAAAACAATTTGAAACTGTATGTGAAGATCAGACTTGTAAACCATCATCCAGAACATATTGAATATATATGAATAATATGATATACGTTACTTAATCTTATCTATATCTTTTATGTATATCTCTCTACGATATACTCACTAGATATTCTCATGATTGTTGTACTATATATATTCATAAATTGTATGATTCTCATCAATAATAATCATCTTCAACATCTTATCCCAAAAACTTTTTTATATTAAAGGTAGACAGACGTTGGTCGTTTAGAAAATCGAGTGAAGTTTAGATTTGGAAACGTTGTCTAAAGAAACTAAACTCCCTTCCGTCTATGTATATCTGATATGAATGTGTAGGTTTAACCGTATCATCCAATCCAAATTTGCAGTTCATTTTAGCTCTTTCCCTCCGATATTGCCTTTCTAATCTCTTTATTAGATTTACATTTACACATCCATTTACAGTATATTTGATCACACAATTCAAGAAAAACAATAAAGAACAGAAACGGAGGAAAATAAAATAAAAAATTAAAAAATTAAAAAAAAAATCAAAAGAAGAGATAAAAAAGACTCTTTAACAAAATTCACAGATCGGTGACTACATTTGTTCCATCACGACAAAAACAAAAAAACAAAAACAAAAAAAAAGACTTCATTTGTTCCATCATCGTACTTTCTTGATTCGTTCTCTTATCTCTCACCGATCTGTGAATTTCCGATCCACGGCTCCACGTTAGTCTTCTCGGTACGAGAGAACATTATATTATTTCCTGATCCTTTTTCCTTTTTATACATATAATAAATTATTAATCCAAATCTTTAACAAATTTCAGAAATGTCGAAGATTGGACAGAGAGGGATCCACTACTTGCAAAGACTCAATTCCGCTTCCTTCACGACCGTCTCTGCTTCTTTAATCGAGAAAGGACAGAATCGTGTCATCGACGCTTCTTTAACTCTCATTCGTGAAAGGGCAAAACTCAAAGTACACTCTTTCTTTTTTTATGTCGGTTTGTGTTCTGTCTTGATGTTTGTTGTTATATATGAAAACTATTATGTGTATATTGTTATTTGTGTAGGGAGAGTTAGTACGTCTATTAGGTGGAGCTAAGGCTTCAACATCTCTTCTTGGTGTACCACTTGGTCACAACTCTTCTTTTCTTCAAGGTCCTGCTTTTGCTCCTCCAAGAATTAGAGAAGCTATTTGGTGTGGTAGCACAAACTCCGCCACTGAAGAAGGTACCACAAGTTCGAACGTTTCCTATAGATTTTTAGATTGCCCTGTTCGTTTGCTGGTCAGCGACTAGCTATCGCGATTACATAGGTTGTTCGTTTCACAGTTGCGGTGACTAAAATCAGTGGCATTTTTGTAATTTTCAATTTTTTAAAATTTTGATCGATCAGATTTTAATCCTAGACACTACAAAATTTAGCGATCGAAATTTTTAATCGCAGTGTTTGGTCGCCGCGACTAGTAGTAGGGTCTGCAACTACCAAACGAACAATACTTAGTTGTTAATGATGGTCGCTGACGCTCAGGATCAGCAAACGAACAGGGTTAACATAATGTAGCTTGTGGAGTTGTTTTTTTTTTTTTTTTTTGCATTTTGATTGGTTTATTAGATTGAAACTTTAACACAAGTTTCTCTGCTTCCTTAGCGATTTTCGTTCCAAACTTGTCTTTGAAATGTTGGAACCTTTCATGTTTCTTGTATAGATTCTTGATTCTTAATGTAGCTTGTGGAGTAATTTTCTTGCATTTTGATTGGTTTAATAGATTGAAACCATGAGGTGTTTGTTGTTGTCAGATCACTCAAACAGGAATCAAATCACCCACATAGACAGTGAAGCTTGGTTGGCGATTTTCTTTGCAGACTTTTGTTTGGAGTGTTGGAAAGTTTCATGTTTTGTATAGATTCTAGATTCTTAATGTAGCTTGTGGAGTTATTTCTTGCATTTTGATTGGTTTAATAGAGTGAAGCAATGATTCATTCGAAAAAAAAAAAATGATAGAGCGAAACCATGAAGTGTTTGTTGTTGTCAGATCACTCAAACAGGAATCAAATCACCTACATAGACAGTGAAGCTTGGTTGGCGATTTTCTTTACAGAGTTGTGTTTGGAGTGTTGGAAAGTTTCATGTTTTGTATAGATTCTGGATTCTTAATGTAGCTTGTGGAGTTATTTTCTTGCATTTTGATTGGTTTAATAGAGTGAAGCCATGATTCATTCGAAGAAAATAATAATAACAGAGTGAAACCATGAAGTATTTATTGTTGTCAGATCACTCAAACAGGAATCAAATCACCCACATAGACAGTGAAGCTTGGTTGGCGATTTTCTTTACAGAGTTGTGTTTGGAGTGTTGGAAAGTTTCATGTTTTGTATAGATTCTAGGTTCTGAATGTGAAAGTTTTTCGCTTTTGGAGTTGTTTCTCGCATTTGATGGTATAATTTAGTGGAACCATAAGTCTTTGTTGTTATCAGATTGTGGAACCATAGCTCAACTTGTCCTATACAGTCTTTGATCATCCATTTTTACAAATTTGTATCTGCTTGAGGTTAAATTGTGGAAATTATGTTCGTACCTTTCATGTTTTGTATAGATTCTAGATTCTGAATGGGGAAGTTTGTTGCTTTTGGAGGTTATTTCTTTCATTTTGATTGGTTTAATAGAGTGAAACCATGAAAGTGTATTGTTGTTATCAAATCACTCAATTATTGCTATACAGTCTTTAATCTTCCATTTTTAGTAGTTATGTTACTATGTATGTGCTCGAGAGTAAATTATGGAATATATTGTAGGAAAGGAGCTTAAGCATCCACGAGTTGAAACCGTTCGTGTTTTTTTTTCTGTATAGATTCCAGATTCTGTCTGAATGTGGAAGTTTTTGCTTTTGGAGTTGTTTGTCGCATTTGATGGTATCATTTAGTGGAACCATAAGGTCTTTGTTGAATTGTTGTTATCAGATCACTCAACTTGTGCTATGCAGTCGTGGATCTTCCATTTTTGCAAGTTATGTATCTGCTTGTAGAAATTATGTTGGAACCTTGTATGTTTCGTATAAATGGATTCTGAATGTAGCTTGTGGAGTTATTTCTTGCAATTTGATTGGTTTATTAGACTGAAACGATGAAGTGTTTATCGTCAGATGAGTCTATTTGTGCATGAGATTGATTAGAGGAATATATTCCAGGGAAGGAGCTAAAGGATCCACGGGTTCTAACGGATGTTGGGGATGTTCCGGTACAAGAGATTAGAGATTGTGGAGTTGATGATGATAGACTAATGAATGTAATAAGCGATTCTGTAAAGCTTGTGATGGAAGAGGTAAGCTATTTTAACCATTAGCTCTGTTGTTATGCCAACTTACCTATTCAGGTAATAGGTGTTCGATTTTTTTATGACATCTTTAGTGTTTGAGATCAACACAACTTTTAATGGTGGACACGGAACATAGTTGTATCTGGTCTTCCTATATACTTATTTGTGTTTAGCAGCTTATGATTTTATGTTTTGAGGCATTTGATTGATCCGGTTTAAGGCCAATGAAGCTAAAAGTCCAAAGTAACTGAGATTTTGTTTGTTATTTCAGGAACCATTGCATCCACTGGTCTTAGGTGGAGACCATTCCATATCTTATCCAGTTATTAGAGCGGTTTCTGAGAAGCTTGGTGGACCTGTGGACATTCTTCATCTTGATGCACATCCTGATATATATGACTGTTTCGAAGGTAACAAGTACTCTCATGCATCTTCTTTTGCTCGTATCATGGAAGGTGGATATGCTCGGCGGCTTTTACAGGTAGGTCTTGTGTCTTTGTTGTATGTACATCACAATCTCTAGGAAAGATAAATCCTAAGGAGATCCCACTCTTCATTGTAGGTTGGGATCAGATCGATAAACAAGGAAGGACGGGAACAAGGAAAGAGATTTGGTGTAGAACAGTATGAGATGCGAACCTTCTCGAAAGATCGCCAAATTTTGGAAAATCTGGTATCTCTATCTCTCCCTAACTTTAGACAAGAGGAGTTAAACTCTGGTTTTAAATAAGAGATTGGTCTTTTTGTGCATATGGTACATTTTAAGTTCGTATATTGAATGCGTTTGTACAGAAACTAGGGGAAGGAGTGAAGGGCGTGTACATCTCGATCGATGTTGACTGTCTAGATCCAGCATTTGCACCTGGAGTGTCACACATCGAACCAGGAGGTCTCTCGTTCCGAGATATCCTTAACATCTTACATAACCTTCAGGGAGACGTGGTCGGGGCTGATGTTGTCGAGTTCAACCCGCAGCGTGATACTGTCGACGGCATGACGGCAATGGTCGCGGCTAAGCTTGTTAGAGAACTAGCTGCAAAAATCTCAAAGTGAATCAAAATGGTATTCTGTAGCTCCTTGGTTTAGCTATGTTTCTGTGTTTCATTGTCCAAGTTTGTAATACTTTTTAGGTTCTTGCTAAACATGCAATAAGAGTCTTGCCCCGATAGTTATAGATATGAATAAGAATGCTTATTACACTATTGTCACAAGGAGACATTCTAAATGAAAAACCTACCCTGTTCCCCCATGTCGAACATCTATTGTCAATTTGTCATGTTTTTTTTTTGTTTTTTTGTTTTTCTTTAGATTTTAGGGACTTCTTTATTCCATGAAATAAAGAAAAATAAAACACTGGTGGGGGCGGGTTAGCCTTTACTATATAATTTCACCTTTACTATGGTATGAGTAGCTTCACTAGGTTTCTATTTTGCATGATAGAACTACCGATCTCGATAATGATACTTTACAAAAATCCTAGCGAACTTACTTGGAGATTCTCAGAAATCGTTTTTTATAAGAAAAGATAAAGAAAATTGAATACAAAAATTGTCATTTTTCTCTTTGTCCTAATATCTTTAAATAAAGATCCAAATGATACTTATCAACAGATACAAACGTTCATCCATCTAACAGTCATATACTTAATAAAAAGGTGTCTAATTTCTCTGTCTAACTGTATTTTGCGACTGTATTTACATAAATATTATAAATATTATGTAACTGTATATATGTTAATATATATATTAGTGTTAACAATACATTGACATAAATAAGAATATGTATTAAGTAAATAAACTCCAACAATACTCTACATTTTCTTATTCAGACTTAACAGTACCCTGTATTTGAAAAGAAAACAAGATCCATGATTTCTGAAAAAGTTGAATCAATATGCATGGATAAATGTGGCTTTTGGACTTGAACCTTTCTTAGTAAACACTTATCAGATTTATTTTGTGGATAATAAATTATAGTCTTGAACTAACCACACTAGATAGTAAACCGAGACAATAAATAAAACACATATATCCTCAGTTCATTTCAAGTTTATACGGTCATTTTCATTTCGGTTTTGAACATATCTCGATTTCCTGAGAACTCTAGAGAATTTAGCCATCTTACTTTTAATGTGCGACCACGACACAACTCTTATATAAGTAACATTAATTAAAAATAATCCATTATATTCCACGTTAATGAAAACACATTTTACTTCAGAGGAATGAGAATGTCTTTTTCTTTTGAATCTTCCTTAACCAGTTTGCCTCTTGAACTTAGACCATGTGATCTCCAATGTTGCTAAGTAAGGTTTCCACCAAGTGTTGACTCATTGTGTTGGTTTTAAACCCATTCCCCTCGAAGTGAATACAACTTACTCTTTCGGTAGGCTTTTAATCAAAGAATCAGCAAAATTTTCCTTTGATTTAATATAATTCAATGTTATCACCCCATTAAAAATAAATTATCATATTGTGGTGTGTCTTCGGCGAATATACCTTGATTTGCCGTTATGAATTTTATTTTTTTCCCTTTATTTAAAGTAGCCATACTGTCACAATGAAAATAGTGCAGTTACAGGCTTTGGCCATATTGGAATATCTTCAATAAAATCTTTAAGCCATTCAGCTTCTTCTGCAGCCTGATCTAATGCGATAAATTCAGATTCCATTGTAAAACATGCAATACACGTCTGTTTAGATGATTTCTAAGACACAGCACCACCACCAAGTTTAAACACATAACCACTAGTGGATTTATGATCCATACTTCTAGAGATCCAATTGGCATCACTATATACTTCTAACACAAAAAGAAATTTTGTGAAAAATAAATCATAAGTAATTGTATGCTTGAAATATCTCATTAATATTCTAACCAAAGCATTACAATGGTCTTTATTTGGATTACTTGAATATCGACTTAATCAATTCAAAGAATAAGCCAAATGTGATCTTGTACAATTTGTAATGTATATGACTTTGAACTATTGGTGTGTATTCTAATTAAGACACACTTTCTCCTTTATTCTTTGAAAGCTTGCGTGTTGGATCAAACGAAGTAACTACAGGTCTATCATAAAAGTAACCAAATTTCTTGAGAAATTTCTCCACATAGTGGGATTGAGTAAGTGAGTAATCATTTAATTCTTGTTTAATTATAATTCCAAAAAATACGTCAGTCAATCCCATGTCTTTCATTTCAAAATTTTACTCAACATCTTCTTTGTGGCATTGACAATGTCTTTATTTGTTCCCATTATCAACATATCATCCACATACATACAATGATCGTATCAATTTTAGTTTTTTTTAATGTACACACACTTGTCACATTCATCTATCTTAAAAGTATAGGATCTTATTGTGTTGTCAAACTTCTCATGCCACTGCTTTAGTGCTTCAATAAGTCCATATAAGGACTTCTTAACCTTAGAAACTTTATTAGATATATTATGATTTATTAATGAATAGGAATAGCATTATATGTAATTTATCTAGTTAATTACTATTTTTTTTATTTAAGACCTAAGAAGGATTGTGGTGGTGACACCTCACAATGGCAGTATTGTAATAAAAACATAACATAAAGGTTATTGTTTAAAAAGGATTCTCAAATAACACATAAGCAATTTAAATTTCTTAGAATAATATCATTTTTCAAAAAATAAATTTTGGACTAAAAATATTTTTTTCTATAAATTAAAAATACTAATTTATCTATTACTTTAAAACTCTAAATTTATAAATTATTAAAATCTTAACATTATTAATTTATAGAAGTTTTTCTTTAAGATATTAAAAAATAACCATTCGAATCCAAAGTTGAATACCAATTCTGTTTGGAAACCAATTTAGATGGAAATCTATTAGTTCAGATACCCATCTTTATAATATTATTTAAGAAGTTTATTTAAAAAAAATACTTAAAAATATTTCTATTTTGCAAAGGTTAAAATAAACTTTTTACATTGTATATAAGTTTTATTTAGTATTAGTTATAACAAAAGTTAAAATCGAACCAAAAAACCTGAGTCAACTCAGTCTCGTGCTTGACCTGATCCAAACCCATTTAAAAACACGCGGACCCTCATTCCTCCGTCATTGGAATTTAAACAACACAAGTTCAAACAATACAGTTCTATTAATTGAATTATATCGGTTTGATGTTAATAATTGTCATTACTTGGATTACAATCCTGATGATACAAAAAGTATTACTCCCTCCGTTTCTAATAATTGTCGTTTTAAGATTATGCACCCAGCTTAAGAAACTATTAATTTTATTAATTTTTAATATAAAAAGCATCATTAGTTATTTACCTAAATATAATCCAATCAATAATAAATTAAATTGCATAATAAAAATAATCATAAAAAATAAAAAGGTAATAAATTTTGCATTGAAACTGAAAACGACAACTAATTAAAAAAAAAAATTGGTTAAAATGACAACTATTCAAAAATGGAGAGAGTAATTAAAATCTAATTCTTAAAATTATGTCTACAGACCTGGCTCAACCCAAATATAGGAATTTATCTACAGGACAAATTTGTCTACAGCCTCAAACAAATTATTAATAAACCATATTACAACAGTTTTTGAAAATTATTACAAAAAGTTATTAATAAACCATATAATAAATACAAATAATACATTAGATATACTAATTTAATATTTAGAAGATATAAATAGATTTATCTATTTAAAAAAATTAGTCAATTTGAACATTATAATAAAAATAAATACTCGTAACCAATTTTTTCTGCAAATATACATTTTTAAAAACTCATTATAATATGATGATTAATTCTCATTGTTAGTAATTATTTATTTTTTTCATATAACATCAATTCAGTTAATATAATTTTTTGAATCTTCAACTATACATTAAAAATTTTCAATTAAAATCAAATAAAATAATTAATATTAAAAAGATAACTAACAAAACAATGTTTTAGAATTGTAATGTTTTTTTAATATAATTTAAATTCTATTATAATGACAAAATATAAAATAATTTTCTATTTCAAAGAAAAATAAATAACCTTAACCGAAAAGAACCAACCGAATAACCAAATATCCAATCTTACACAAAATTATCATAAATGCAACTTATAAAAATAACCTACCGACATTAATAAATGAATGTATAATCACTGAAATTATGCAGCAAACTACTTAATAAAATTAAATCAACAGATAAAAAAAAACAAATCAAATTCTTTCAAACCAAATTAAAAAATAAAAAGAAAAAACAAAATTGACTTGCTCCGCGCTAGCATGGGTTAATTGCTAGTAACATTTTAAACAAGAATCCATTCGAATATTGGATTATCTAATTTAGTTTTCGATCATATAATTTTGGTTCTCTGCGGCTCGGTTTTTAGGTTCTGGGTAATTTTCCCCGGTCTAGTTCTTTCCATTTGAAGTGTAAAAGCACAAATGAAATGAAGTTTCGGTTCTTCTTCTTCTTCCCCAATTTAACTTCACTATCAACTGTATTTTGATATGGCTCTTGGACATTAAATGAAACCTTCACCGCCTCCATTTAAGGGACACCCTAAAACTGGTACAGTGTAATGCAATCGCTCATTTAATGATATTACTATGAAAAACGTTTTGTTGTTGCACCTGTCTATCTACTTCTGCAAATCTATGGTTGTAAATTTCAGATTTATTTTTGTAAATATCTTGTCTAATTCTAGCTGTTGTTTTCACTAGATCTTCTCGTCTGCTTTTCTTATATATATAATAAATAATTATGTATATTATGTCCTAAATTTTCTTATAAATATTTTATTTACCGTAATGAGGCATTATTTAGTGTATATTTAAGCTTTAAATGTGGATATGTGTCGTTCATTAGCCCATAACATTAGCTCATGGAATATAGCCGTTGATAGTACCGCATGTAAAACAGAAAGTACTCCTTTCAAAATAGATTAAACCGCCATGTTGAATCTTTCAGAATCGCACCAACTATTCGATTTTATATATGTTGCTGAAAAACTCCAACTGCTTCAAAAGACATTTAATTTACATAAATATTGCGATGCAAGTTACGCAACTCTATCTGTGTTGTTTGTTGTTTCATTATCTTTTTTAATCTCAACCTACGTAACTCTGATCAGTAGACAATAGATATCAGATAGTAAGTATATTATTTTTTTGTCTGAATGCGGCCAAATTAATTACATACTGCTAAGACAACAGACGATTATTAAATAAAGGTAATAAATTGTGACCCGCTTTCACTTACATCCAATAGCTTCTTGAAAATTAATTAGCCTTTTATTGAGGGAAGTAGGAACAGAGCGTTGGATATATTTATTTATACACATCTGAGGGATTTAAATAAGCTCTCTGGTTGCAGTAATTGAAGAGGCGAAACTGTGAATGGACGTCATGCATGGGCAGTGTAGGCCCATAAATTTTTTTTCCCTTCTTTAAACTCTTTGAATTTATTTTATTAAATACAAGTATTTAACAACCTATATAAAATGCCCTCGAAACAGTTTGGCCTACACAAATATAACCATATCGTACGTACAACTATATCTACCGTGATGATAGAATTTCCAGACAAAGGAAATATAAGCTGGTTGCTGAAGAAGCGAGAGCTTGGTGTTTCTGATCGCATGGAATCTGAGGAACCTTCCAGAAAAAGAAAGTGTCGAGAATTTTTAGCAGATGATGAGTTCGTTAAAAGATCCGAAGCATCTTCCTTTGATCAAAAGGTAAACATATGTTTGAAAATATTTGAAGATTCTGAGGAATTGTTTTTCAGCCAAATATATATCTGATGATGTAAGAAGATTTTAGAAATATCAGGAGTTTTGGTATCTATACACAGTCAAAACTATTTATAAAATATCATGTTGTAATCAGATCTTTATAATTGCAGAAAAACAAATTCATTGAAGATTCAACAAATATGAATAATATTGTTGAAGAGGGATATTATAACCACCGCATGAGCCTTGATCTTGAACTCAATCTGTCACCATCTCTCATCGATCTAAATTATCATCATGATCATGATTTGAGTAATAACAATGAGGAACATAAAAGGAAGAAGAAGAAGATGACGGAGAAGGGTTCGTTGTTGGTGCTAGAGACACGGAAAAGCATGGCATGTGTTTCTTCTGACCTGGATGACAACTGTTTCCGCTGCAGCAGCGGCGGTCAAGGTGGTGACGGGGATGAGGAGATGGTGGCGAGAGTGTGCATGAAGTGTCATATGTTGGTGATGTTGTGTAAAGCATCACCGGCGTGTCCTAATTGCAAGTTCATGCATTCGCCCGAAGACACCTCTCTCTCTCTTCTCTTTACTCCTAAGCCTACTTTGTTAGCTTAGTTTGTTTTACTTTGTAATCATATTCATATCTATATCTAATTACTAGTTAGCTCTTAGTATTCAATGTTTTAATCAAACAAATACTTTATTTGTTGAGATGTTGAAACTCTAATATATAAATAGTATCTGATCATTGATGTGATCCGCCTTCTCTTTGGATTTTTTTTTTTTCTTAAGGTCACCATAGTTAAGCGTTGAGAAAATAATGTTGATGGTTAATTATATCATATTTGAAAGCAAAACATAATTATATACTAAGTTCATTGGGCCACATAGTTTAAAAGATTATTAATAGGTCATCTTCATGCATTGAAAAGTAGAATCTTCTTTTAACACAAATTTATTATTTTATTGCAAATTATAAGATGTTATAATGACAAATTGAAAAATATAATCTAAGGAGAGGAATAACGGCAAGTTGATAATTGGTGTTTTCCATTCATCTCATTTTGATGTATCCCTCAAAATTTTCCTAAATTATTCTATAATTCTGCAATTAAACTAGTAAAATCAATAAGTACAAAAGAGCACTAAAAACTTAAAGAAAGAACATACAGCTTATCTTCAAAGGACCCTTCAGCAAGCTCAACCTTGTAAGCATATGTAAAATCTTTTGAACAAAAACTTTCCAAAGCTTAGGGTAATATGAAAAGTACACTAGTGTTTCAGATTCAATTATGGCTTTCATAAAGGATAAATAGACCGAAAACTGTTTCAACAGAAAAAAAAAAACTTTTTAAAAATAAATTAAAAAAACTTTTTAATCTAAAAAAAATGTAGAATAATCTTAGAAAACTCACCAACATCAAACTTGTTTCAATTCTTACGAAATAAGTTTGCGTGTATTTGATGTTATTGGAATTAGGGAAAATCAAATCCTCAGGGAGGAAGAGTATGCACCTAATTCCATCAACACAGAAATCCTTATAGGCTAATGGATCAAAACATTTTCAAAAGACTTTTCTAAAAAATTCATGGTAACTCGTCTGAAATGGTGAACCAAGTTCTGGAAGCAATTTAACAATGGAGGAACAGATTGTGAAAAACTTCAATGTGCTTCGTTTGTACAAACGATCGATGCAGAATCACCATATCACCTACACAAATGAAAGCAGATGGAACCGATGGACAGAAAAAAAAACTTTATTTGTGGCTCTAATCTGTCTTTTATAAGTGTAGGAAGTGGTTATCATGAATCTTTAAAATATTTGAAAACTTTCCTTTTATTTTGACATATAATGGTTCAATCGGTTTAACTTTTGGTCCATCACCTTATTCATGGATTTCCTAATAATACTGATTGACCGGTGATTGACCTAAGTAGGTGGATTACTCTTTATTTTCTTTGCTTATTCTGATTATATGCTAACAAATGAATCTTCTATATTATAGGCATATATTTAAATCTAACTATTAAATTGACATCAAACCATGTGGAAATGAACCTTAACATCTTCAACTATCTTATGTCCAAATTTGAGGAAATCTAACAAGTGAGAAGTTTTTCATTTGATGCAAAACTTATAGCATCAATAATCTATCAAATCTCTAAAGTGTTTGTTTTCAGCTCATTTTTTTCTAAAGCATCCAAATTATCTGTAAGAATTTTAAGAAGTTCAAAACAAATAGAAAATCTAATAATACACCAAACCTTATCAGTTTTCTTTTTAATATGAAAATCTTCTAAAAATCATAGTAAAGTGTAGTAAAATACACAGTGATGCAATTTTGTGAATCAATCCATAATCTCATTTCTTAAGGTAATCAATAACTACTCAATAGCTTGTGCTGAACATGGAAAAACGTAAAGATGTTGGTGAAGCTTTGATTGGATTTTGATTGATTCTCACAAACTTTGACTTTTGATTGTTCTCTCAATTCTTGGAGAACTAGTTTTGCTTAAATCACATAAACAATACTAATCATATAATCTATAGAATCAAATGAATATCTCAAATGAATCTAAAGATAAACTTTTAAAACAAAGACATTCTTTAGATAAATATGAAACAAATTTTATATTTTACTTTGATTGAAATGTGAGTTTTACAATATTTTGACTATGAGCTTTATATTTTTCTTATAAGATGATTTTTATAATAAATTACATTTAAAATAAATTATTTACTATTAAAAAAAAGAAAATTAGCTAAATCAAATAATATTTTTCCTACCACCAATCAAGTTTTGACTTTGAATGAAAATCTTTATGATTTTTTGCTCTTTGGTTGGTGAAGATTTGTGGATTACAATACATTTATAACACCCGTCTCATCCTCTCTCGAGATAGGCGTACCACGAACCGGAACATTCAAACCAGATACCTCAAAATAAATACTTCCTCTTTATTAAATAAAATAAACGATAAAAGTTCATCACTTCGATAAATCCAACAACTCGAAAAGAAATAAATAACTGAATGTTTAGAAATAATAAATTAAGAAAATATGAAAAATGCGATAAAACACCCCAAAGCACCCGAACCACTGTCTGTCCATCTACTCGTCAGTCTCACCTGAAATGGAAAAGAAGAGGGATGAGCAACCGGGAAGTCACTCAGTGAGGTTGGGAAGCCAACCACAAATCACGACATTAGCCAGAAACTCTAAATACGAAAAATAGACTAAACATGAACAACCACGGCACCTAAAGTACCCACACAACAGCCAATGCCCTACTGACGGTTTAAGTGACCGACGGTACCCTCTCTCCCAGAGGTCTGCATGGAATCAGTGTCCAACGGCACCGCCCGGAGACGATTTATCGATCTCTGAAAGCACCGGACAGCAGATCGATTAAGCTGCCGGCACCGCCTCTCCCACAAAACAACAAATACTCCCAGAGTCCAAGTCACTACTCCATAACCTCTAAATCATATGCATATTTATATTTATATAAAATATAAATCAACTTTACCTTTAGCATACACACATAATCGGGTTGAATCATCTATATTCCTAAGTCCAATTAACAAACAAACTACCTAGACTCGATCAGAGAAAACAGGTCATATTTAATGCTAAATTCTCTATCAAGAGCCTGAAACGAAGTACGGATCTCTGTGGAAAGGCCCTCACCTTAGCAAACGGATGAAAACTGCAACTTCCGAACTTCAAATGCTCAAATGGATGCTAAATCAGAAATCGGCACGAAAAATCGAGTGAGAACGGCCTTCGAACGGTGAAAAATGGATATTTGGTCAAAAAGTCAAAGTCAACGAAAAAGTCAACGGTCAAAGTCAACGGTCAACCATGACCCAACCAACCCAGACCAAACCGATAACCCGACCCGGTTACCCAAACCGGATCCAATTCACTAAACCGAACCGAAATCAATTAAACTAAACCAGAATTAATGAAACCAAATCGGTTAGTCAACGCGGTCAACGGTCAACGAAGTCAACCGGTCAACAGTCAACGCTTACCGGAGGTTCACCGGCGACGGCGCGGCGGCGAAGGCGGAGGCGGCGATGGCGCGTGAGATCTACTCGCGAGCTCCCGGAGGCGCGTGGAGGCGTCTCCGGACTCGTCTCGACGTCCTGAATCCGATGGTGGTCTTAGAATCACCAAATTCCACACGGTTCGAGAGTTATGGCCAAAATACTGAATGATTCCGAGAAAAACAATCCAAAAAGCGGTTTCCGGCGATTACCTTTGGCAGAACTCAATGAAGGGACGCCTGATCTTGATGATGGCTGAGGAACAACGGCGGTTTCACTTTCCGGCGGATTGATTTCTGCAGAGTTTTCCTTTTAGGGTTTTATGACACAAAATAAAGGAGATGAGGCTTTTATATTAAAAAGAAAGGAATACCTAGGATTTTATCCTTTCCTGTTGGGTCTTGCTGGACCTGCGGGTCTGGGCCGTTACAATTCTCCCCCACTAACAAGGAATTCGTCCCCGAATTCAAGTCCTGGCGCATTTGACTGATCTCCTCCTCAAACAGCTCTGGATAATCCACCCTCATCTGAACCTCGGGTTCCCAGGTGTCCTCCTGGATCCCATCTCTCTCCCAGCGAACTCTGATCATTGGAGTCATTTTCCCTTGAACCTCCTTTTTCTGATTCTCAAGAATTGCCACTGGTTGGCTCGGCGCAGACAAATTCTTTCTGAGATCACTTGGCGCTGCTGCAAAATAAGCTCTGGCTCTCTGACAACTTTTCTCAATCCTGACACATGGAACACGTCCTGAAAATCTGCCAACTCTGATGATAAAGCTAGACGATAGGCCACTGCTCCATTCCGCTTAACAATAGGATACGGTCCCATATACCTCGGCTTAAGCTTCTTCAGCTTTCGCGTCTCAGAACCTCCCTGAAATGTCCTCATCTTTAGGTAAACTAGGTCGCCCACCTCAAACTNTAAACTCCAAATCCCTCCTGTGCTTATCTGCATAACTCTTCTGACGGTCGTGAGCCTCTTTTAGCCGTTTCTTGAGCATATCAACTTGCTCAACCGTCTCCTGAACCATCGCTGGTACTATCTCCCGGTGCTCCCCCACTTCAGACCAACAAAGTGGGGTACGACAAGGCCTCCCATAAAGAGCCTCATGTGGTGCCATCTCAATACTCGAATGAAAGCTGTTATTTAAAGCGAACTCTGCCAGCACTAAGTACTTAACCCAGCTACCTTCCCAGTCAAAACACAAGCTCTGAGCATATCCTCTAAGGTCTGAATAGTCCTCTCTGACTGACCATCTGTCTTCGGATTATAAGTTGTACTCAAGTGAACCTTAGTCCCGAAAGCTTTCTGAAAAGCTTGCAAAAACAATGATGTGAACTTCGTGTCTCGATCCGACACTATACTGACAGGCACCCCATGCAATCTCACAATCTCGTCAATGTACTTCTGCGCCAATTTGTCTGCTCCATCGGTTTTCTTGATCGCTAAGAAGTGAGCTGATTTGGTGAGTCGATCCACAATAACCCAAATGGCATTCTTTCCGCCAGTCGTAGTCGGCAGTCCAGTAACAAAATCCATCGTCACCATATCCCATTTCCACTGTGGCAGTGGTAACTCCTGTAATAACCCGCAAGGTACCTGATGTTCCGCCTTTACCATCTGACATGTCTGACAGCACGACACAAATGCAGCCACATCCTTCTTCATACCAGGCCAATGGTAATATTGCTTAAGATTCCGGTGCATCTTGTTATTTCCTGGGTGAATAGAGAAACGCGAGTGATGTGCTTGCTGTAAGATTTCCTTTCTCAACTGCTCGTCATCTGGAACACATACTCGGTTTCTGAACAAGAACATCCCATTTGCAGCTGTGTNCACTTCTTTCTTGAACTGCCCCCGCAAAGTCTTAGCTTTTCCCTGAGCTTGTCGTATCCTCCATAACAAATCTGCCTGATCCCAGGCCTCTAGACCAACTGCCTCACTCTCTGCGGTAACTGCACATAATCTGAGGTTAGTAAGCATCCCGGTCAGCTCTTGGACTTCCTTAGTCCCTGATACATCACTCCTACGCCTGCTCAAGGCATCTGCACCAAGTTAACCTTACCAGAATGGTAAGTGATCTCCAGATTATAATCCGCCAACAACTCAATCCATCTGCGCTGTCTCAAGTTCAAATTCGCCTAAGTGAAGATATATTTTAAGCTCTGGTGATCTGTGAAAATCTGGACTTTTACTCCATACAAGTAAGCTCTCCAAATCTTTAGGGCAAAAATAACTGCTGCCAGCTCCAAATCGTGTGTAGGATAGTTAACCTCATAGGGCCTAAGCTGTCGTGAAGCATAAGCAATGACCCGAATCTCCTCCATCAAAACACACCCCAATCCAGATCCCGACGCATCTGTATACACTGAATATGGTATCCCTGGCCGTGGGAGTAATAACACTGGCGTCTTCGTCAGAAACTTCTTCAGCTTGGCAAAACTCTGTGAACACTCCTCAGTCCAAATGAACTTTACATCTTTGCCGGTTAATCGCGTCATCGGCTTAGCTATGCTGGCAAACCCCTCGACAAACTTTCTGTAGTATCCAGCTAAGCCTAAGAAACTGCGAACCTCTGTAGCACTCTTAGGTGTCGGCCACTCGGTAATAGCTGTAATCTTCACCGGATCCACAGCAACTCCAGCTTCTGAAACCACATGACCCAAGAATCTAATCTTCTTCTGCCAAAAACTACACTTACTTAGCTTAGCAAACAGCTTTTTCTCTCTGAGTTTATCCAGTACAATCCTTAAATGCTCGGAATGCTCCTCTCTAGTCCGGGAATAGATCAAGATATCGT
>OVBI01001623.1:0-30896 GCA_900406495.1 Sisymbrium altissimum
AAATTGGCTTATATCATTATTCCGGCGAATTCATCATCATCGAGCCATGGAGGTTACAAGCGGCGGCGGCAAAAGTACAGAGAAAGAATCGCTTCAGAGATTTTGTGCCTTCAAGATTGATAACGAGGAGATTCATTCGAATCGATTCAGAGAACGAATCGCTTCAGAGAACAATCAGTTCAGAAGTCGAATCAGTTCCGAAGAACGGCGAAGAAGGTGAGATTTTGGCAGAACCAACGAAGAAGATGAGAGAAGAGAAAGAGGTAATTTGGACTTTAACCAACTAAGAAAAGTGTAAAATTGAAAATGGAATTCTTTGATGTGCAAAAGTGAATAGGTGTATGATGGAATAGGTATTTTTGTAAATCTCCCATAAATTATATTATGCCTCCAGTGAAATTAGATCATGGCTCAGCCACAGCTACCGGCCTACCCTAAAGTCCCAGGATCCCAGGTTTATGTATAATTGCTGAAGTTAGATCAGATTTGGTTTAGATCGATTTTAAAAAATTTATGATTTATACTGATGGTTTCCGTGATTCGCGTGGATTATTGTTTTTTTTGGGTTAAATTATCCATTTATTTATTTTAATCTCATAGTAGGTTTATTATTATCTAAGTGTTAGGTTGGGTCTCATTATTTTTTTTCTTTCCTTTTTCTATTGTTTTCGTTAGGATTGGGCAAAATATCCGAATCCAAAAATTCGAACCGAACCCGATCCAAAAAAATGGAACCAAACCGAATCCGGAGCCGATAAAATACCCGAATGGATCTAGAATTTCGGTATTTCAAAACCCGAATCCGAACCCGGACCGAACCAAGAACCGGACGAATACCCGAAATATCCGAAATATAAATATTTTTTAAAAATTATTAATTATATAAATATTTAAAATAATTCAAAATACTAAAATATACAATTATACACTGAAGTTATCAGATATTTTAAGATAAAATAATTTAAATACCCAAGAAACATTAATATTTAGGAACAATTTGATTTTAAATTTTATTTTAATCTTTTTTAATATTATTTATGATTTTACCTTTTTGAGTTGGATTTTAGCTGTATACGTTTGATAAAAATAGGTACTTTTTCGTATAAAATAGGTATTTCGGGACCTAAAATTCGAATAAGTACCGGAACCGAAAATATTTTGGGTATATTCGGGTTTTTAATTTTTTACTAACCCCGAACCGAATCCGATTACATCCGAACCGAATCCGAACCGAAATTTGAAATATCCGAATGGAATCATATTTTCGGTATTTGAAAATCCAAACCCGAATTGACCCCAAACCGAATACGAATGGATAACCGAATGCCCAACCCTAGTTTTCGTTTTGTCGTTTCAGTTTTCGTTGTGAACTGATTTATTTTCTCTTTTTTATTTATTTTTCTGAATTGATGAACTTTTATAAATATTTTTATATAAGCTATGTTTTTTAAGACATTTTAAAAATTTTGAGTCCTGTTGTTTTTTTGTTTTTTTTTATTGTTTTCGTTTTATTCTTTCAATTTTCATTGTGCGCTGATATCTTTATTCATTTATTTATTGTTATGTAAGTTATGTTTTTTAGGATATATCTTTCAAAGTTTAAATCAAAACTAATAATACTATTATATTTTTTCATATTCTACTTATATATTATTCATATTTCTAATGAGAATTAAAGTGTAATTGTAAAAAAAAAAGGAAAAAAAGTATATTTTCAACATAAATGTCTTTTTATATTCTATTTAGATGCCTTTTATAATTGTAATGAAAATTAAAACCTAAGTAGTTAAAATTAATCCAATAAAATGTTGAGGTATCAAATTTTTAGAAATCTAAAGATGATATGGATGAAGGAGAAGGAAAAACATATAACTTTATATATATAAATACATAGAGGGACATGAAACATCAAGCATTCATGATCCTGTAACTGTCCAAAATTGCAACTTGAACTTACACACTACGTTTAATTTAGTCAAATATGTGTCCCTCAGTGAGGGACCCTCACCTCTAATAGCCGACGACCCAAGCAGACCCTAAAAGTAGATGATATCCACAAGATCTTCATTATGACACTTATTCAATCTCTTCCTAAAATTATTGTGAATAACCAAACAAGTACACATGCAAAAAATCACTACATATCATTTGTAACGATAATATGTGGATCGTCTTCTCGGCTCTCCTTCTGTTCTTCACCATCATCACAAGCTTCTTCGCGATTCAATCAACATCCACTTCACCAGTTCTCCATCCAGATGAATGTATTAAATCAAAAGCTTAATTCTTATAATATCAAAGGTCGCAACATTCATAATTTTCCAGATATATACTTGATCATTTGTGCAGTGAATGTACTTGAGGAGATAGCCATTACACTTGGTATAAAGAAACTGAACCTAAGTTACGAAGACCCTTGCCGCTCAAGAAAGCTGAACAACACCATTGTTTGTGATTGTAGCTTCAACAACAGCATGACGTGTCATATTACAGAACTGTGAGTGTTAATCTTTTGTCTCCTTTTATCAAATCCTTATCCTCATCTTTTTAATGTATATATTTTTTTGGTTATCACAGAATTCTCGAGTCCGCAAGTCTTTCAGGGAAACTTCCGCCTAAGTTGGCCAAGCTTCAGTATCTCCAGAACATGTAAGTTTAGAATTTATTTAAGAGAAAATTGGCTAATTAAAGAATCGATGACTAGTCGTTAGTTTTGCAAATCATGGTTCGATTTCCAAATTTTTCCTATGGACTTCTTTGGTTCTTCTAAAAAGTCAATTAGTAAATTCTGTATATAAATACTTGGGGTTCCTGCAAAAAGACTTTCAAATGGTTTTTTGTTTTTTTGTCTGAAATATTTTTTTTATTATAAATCTTTCTGAGAACAATTATACAGATAACTTTTCAACCGATAAATTCTACTTATTTTAGAAAACTCCACGAATTTCATGTATCATACTCTGACGAATGACTGTACTTGCACTACATCAGAAATTTCCTATAAACTTATCTTTTTAGTTTATGGAAATATTTTATCTTCTGAGAATTGAATCTTAGAACTGTAGATGTAAAAGCATTAGTGAACAGTTAATTCAAACACTGAACTAAAGATGCTTCCATTTGCCACAAATACATGTCAAACTTATTAAATCAAAATCAACCTGGAATCCAACTATGTGTAAATTTTACAACCGTTTATAAGCTATTGAAACTGTATAATTTATATATTATTTTATAAACTAGGTTTTGATAGATACTTTTATAAAATCTTAATATGGATAACCAGGGGCGGACCTCGAAAAATATTTAGTATAGGGCATAAATAATTTTTTTAATATAATAAAAATTAATTAAAATAAAACAATATTTATATTAAATATGATATATTTTAAAACTTTAGGTTTGTAAAAAATTAAGATTATTAGTCAAGAAACTTTTTATTGATTTTAAGATTATATATATATACATATGACCTTTAAAATAAATTATATAGATAATAAAATAGTTTTTATTTTAAAATAACTAATTCTAAAATATTTATGTACTGAAAACCAAATCATATAATTTACTATGTTTACTAAATACTGTCTCTTACTATTTTTTTTTTTTTTGACAAAGAAGGATGAATCTTTTTTTTGTCACTAGATAAATAATGAATATTGTGGGAGGAAACTAAACAAATATTAAAAGTTTTATCTCAAAATCGTGTCTTTTACTAATTTAAACAGGTTATATAATTTATTAATGAATTTAAATTAATATGTTAAAAGGTATAATTAAGAAATAAAATAAAAAAGAAAGAAAATATTTCAACAAAAATATAAAAGAAAGGAAAAAATTATTATATGTAAATCAATGGTAAAAGAATAAAAATAAATATTGTAAATCTATGAAAAATAAGAGATAGTAGTATAGTATGCGTCCTTTCAGGAAGAAAGAAAATAAGGAAGCTTAAGTCTTAGAAAAAAAAAAGAAGCAGAGCAACAGTTTCGAATCGGCGAACATTATTAATAACGTGGGGCAGTTTAACTAAACAAACTAATGAAACTATTACAAATAATGGCTAGGTAGGAAAATTTTAAAATGAGTACGGGGCACTTGCCACACCTTCCTCTCAGGTAGGTCCGCCCCTATAGATAACTTTTCGTATTTTTATACTTTCGATAAAAACACAACATCTTATCTAATTTAACTATGATTTGTGTTTAACTAACTTGGTATATGAATATTTCAACCCCTATTCAGCAATTTTTTTGTCACAGTTCATCCACTTCCGTTACTCATTTATATTATCACTAAAAGATATTTTGAAAACAAAATTTACAAAACATTTTTTTTTTAATGTTTTATAGTTTGAATTATGGTTTCTGAAATGAAAACTCCGTATTTAAAAAAAAATTTCGTAAATGATATATAAAAATTTAACAATAAAGTTTATAGTATCTTTATTTTCAATGATTTCATAAAACATTTTACGAATAATTTGTAATAAAATATTAAGGCAAGTATGCCTAATAAAAAATGTGTTTACTTAACTTTTAAATTTCTTCGTTATGTCATCGTAAATCAGTTTCGTTGTAAAATTATCTCTATGTTATAATGGCTTTACGACAAATTTTGTATGCACATGCATTACTTACGCTTTTACGTCGATTCTTGTATTCCTCGTAAAAGAGTTGCTATTGTGTTGTCCCTTTACAACGATCTTCTGGCGTCATAAACAGTCGTGGTTAAATATATATTTTCTTGTAATGATATAACAAAACACAAAACATCAAAATCAGATTTAAAATATTTTTAAAAAACATAAATCCAATACACAAATATTAGATAATTAAAAATTCAGATAAAAATATATCTTTACATTAATTTTTAATTAGATTTTTAAATTATTAAATAAAAATATATCTTAGATTTTCCTGAATATATTTTTTATTATACTTCTGATAATAAAATAAAGGGATGATTAGTTGGGCTGTAAGTAGTGTATTTAACTTTAATTTTTATCTACAACCTTAAAAATTATCAATCATGCTTTATATTGAATTTTAAAGCTACAGCTCCCACACCAAAAAAATGGCTGTAAAATCTTTATTTCCTAAAACCTTATTTTTAAGGTTGTAAAAAAAAATTAAAAATTATAGGAATATCTTTCCTTATTTATTATTTTCGCATTTATTATTTATAACTACAAAAGATACAACTACAGAAAATATTTTTACAGATTAAATTCTACAGCAAATAATTTACAGCTTCAGTTCAACCAATCATCAACTAAGTTTTTATCATGCTTTCATTCTGTTTTCTTCTGTCTTCTACCGAGTTTCCGAATTGAGTTTTTCAAAAATTGATTTCCATCGCATGTGTAGTAGTTTTAAATTTCGAAACGTTTTGTTTTTTTTTTTTTTTTTTGTGTGCACCAATTCCAAACATTTCTTAAACGGGAAAACAGACCTGGAGTTCCATGTAACAAAGAATATATGTAACATAGAATATGATACTTCTATAAGACTACAACTACAGTTATAACTAAGACAAGTTGGGTTGGGTTGGGCTCTAATGTTTTTTTTTTTTTTTTTTTTTTTTAAATTTGGCTTTTTTTNTAGTACATGTGGTACTGGTATAATCTTTGTGTGCGTAAGCCATCGTTGTTGATTAAGTAATACCTTTTAGATGAGGTAACATTGTTTGTATATTGTGGTTTCAAAATTTGATGACCTCAATAAAACAAAAAATAAATTGCTCATCAAAAAAAATATTCTTTATAATATTTATTAATTTATCGTACTAATTTATGGAAATTTAATTATATATATAAGAGGAGAGTGAAATCTCTTTAGTTTAATCCATTATAAAAATGAAATTGAAACAAAGCAAAGTTAACAGTCTAGATTTCCTTCCAAATCAGGAATAGAGATGTTGTTTTCTATCTCCTTTTATTTGCAGTTTCTGTTATATTGTTAAAGATATAAAACTCCGCTTACCAATGCAATTAAATTTAGACAAGAAGCAAAGTTTACAAGTCTAGTGGTTTATACACCAAAAACAATGAAATCAAACTAAAAAGGAACTTGCCGGTTTGAAGCTTGATTGATCAACAAAACCTGTAGCGAGAGGATCTCCAAAGAGAACCATGAGAAAACTTCATGCGAGTTTTTACTCTTCTTTGCAGAAACCTGTTGCGAAACTACCTTTCAGGTACAATCCCAATGGAGTGGACTTCATTGACATACCTCACTTCCATGTTAGCTATCTCTCTCATAGTCTCACACACTCTCTCTCTCTCTCTCTCTCTCTCTCTCTCTCTCTCTCTCTCTCTCTCTTATGCTTCATCTTTATGATTTACGTGTAACTTTGAATTTTGTCGCAGCGTGCTCTCCGGAAATAATTTGTCTGGGCCTTTACCAACTGGTTTTGAAAATTTCAGGAATCTGCAAATTCTGTACGTCTCTAACTGTTTTCCACTTCCATGCCTTTTGGTTTGACCTGATATTACTGTGATGCGATGAAATTTTCAGAGGGCTTGAAGGCAACCAGTTCTCTGGTACGATTCCGGATGGGCTTGGTAACTTGACCAACCTAAAAAGATTGTAAGACTATCTTTAGCTTTTCAGAGGGGTTAGAGTGATGAATAGCGGAAGCTATGATGATAACACAAATCTTATTTAGTCTAAGGATACTTAAAATATACCTTTTTGATTGGTTGAGAACTCTCAAGTTCTAACCATAAATAAATAAGAGTTTTAACTTCTCTTTTACTAAATCAATCAAAAACTAAACAAAACAATATATAACAAAAGCCAAAAACTCTGATCCTCCTAGCTAGTTAAATTAGAAAAACTACTAAAATATAATCTTTGGTTTTGCAGGAATCTTGCATCAAATCGATTTACAGGAAGGTTGCCTATCACTCTCGCTAAACTAGTAAACCTTGAGGAATTGTAAGTTGTTGGTATCCTTTGAAATAAAAACATTCACAAGCTTTTTGTCTATTTTTTTTTTTTAATAATCTGGATAAGCTAATCTTTACTTAGACTTAAGATAACAGTAAAAATCTCAGAGTTTTGAGAGGATGAAGACAGATTTTACCAGAAACTTTAAAGAAGTTGTTTTGTGAGCAACTAGATTGAACTGAAAGAAAGTCTGAATTGTAGTTAAAGCTTTCTTGCTGAGCAATTTACACATGCTTTGTTACTTGGTCCAATGTGCACTTTGTTGTGAATTTGATCTTGACACTCTCTAAACACTTGTGGAAAGATAGTCCATAAAACCTATAATTTATAAACATGGTTTTTCGAAACTCTAAGCTAGTTGTTTATTTTTATTTTGCAGATGGATAGGTGACAATAACTTTACCGGAAGCATCCCAGGATATATTGGCAATTGGTATCAGCTTAAAAAGCTGTACGTAAGATCGTCCCTTCATTGCTAATTTTATATTTCTCTTATCGTTTCTGTTTATGTACGATCTATCCCGTATCAATTATGGTCAGCAGTTATCTATACGCGAGTGGACTGAAAGGACCTATTCCTGTGGCAGTAGCCGACCTAAAAAATCTTCTTGATGTGTAAGTGACTACCTTTAATAGATTATCAGAAGGACAAATGAAACAAGATTGATTTTCTAAACGATATTACACATTCATATGCAGGAGAATTAGTGATACAACTGGGATAAACTCCTTTCCAAACATATCCAGCAAAGTCATCGAAACCCTGTAGTTATTTTCAACTGAAGCTTATTGTTTCTTCTGTCTTCATTTTATTTATCGAAAATTTTCAAGCTAATGTCTCCGTGCTTGTTACAGAATTTTGAGGAATGTGGGTTTGTCTGGTCCAATTCCTTCGTACATCTGGGATATGCCAAGTCTAAACAGACTGTAAGTTGTTTTAAATGACACGTGGAAAGATTTTAGATGTTTGAAACTTACAAGCAATCAGTTTTTCCACATTTACCTGCTGCGTATATTGCGTATTACTGGACAATACGCCTGACATTGTACATTTATATGCTTAAATTTAATAGACTATATACTTGTATGTGAAGTTAAAGATTGTTACTGACTCATGAGTAAGTACATGAAAACATAGATTGTGAGAGTTGTCAGCAAGTACGAAAGCATCTCTTAAATATTTATTGACGCAGTCCTGTTTATACAAGCAGAGAATATCTAAACAATTATGTTCACACAAAATAATATATACAATTTTTTTTTAACGCAGAGATTTATCGTTTAATAAGCTGACTGGTGAAGTTCAAGAAGTAAAACATGTACCCAAATTTACGTAAGTAGATGAGATTGAGTAACTCAAAGAGCTAAAAGACCTGTTAATCTGAGATTAATATTTATTGGTTTTCATTCAGATATCTGACTGGGAACATGCTTTCCGGACAAGTTGAATCTGCTTCTGTTTTCCTCAACAGCAAATCTAATATGTACGTTCCCCCTGCTTGTATGACTTAAGATATTTGCCTGCCATCATCCCAACTAAAATGCTTGTCGTTTTCTTACAGTGATCTCTCTTACAACAATTTCTCTTGGTCATCGAACTGTCTGGAAAAGAGGTATGAACATGAAATGGAACATCTCCCGTGTAAATTTTAATAACCTTCTCATGCTATATTTTTCTGTTGAATCAGGGACATTAACACATTCCAGAGCTCATATTTGCAAAATAGTTCGTAAGTACCGTCTTCTGCTTTATCTTACATCACGAATAGATTAAACTTAATATTTTACTTTCAAATACGGCAAGAGAAATGGTTTGAAAGACTCTTTCCTGATTAGATGCCTAAATGTACTCATCGTCTTGTTATATAGAACTGGACTTCGTCCATGTGCTAGTCCAACCAACTGCAGTAATTGTAAGTACATATCGAGCTTTATTAACTTATCTCTAATATGCATTCAATATTGACATACTGTACTGTTTTAAATCCCTTTCTTCACATGACAAAGCTGTAAATTTCTACTCTATCTACTGATGGTGATACTCATTGTTGATTGTAGATCAGCGATCACTACATATAAATTGTGGTGGAGAAACTGTAACTATTACAAACTCCTTCGGCAAAATTACTTATCAAGCTGATATGAGAAAAACAATTAAGGCCGCAACAAATCAGCACCTGGACAACTGGGGTATTAGCAATACAGGTTACTTTACCGATGGTCCAACTGAGGATGTCACATACATCATTTCAACTAATTTAACACCATCTGGAGATTTTCCTGATCTATATAAGACCGCTCGTCGATCTGCCCTCTCTCTTGTATATTATGCCTATTGCTTGGAAAATGGACCATACAATGTGAAACTCCATTTTGTGGAGATCCAGTTTTCAAACGAAGTACCATACGGTCGCCTCGGCAGACGCATATTTGACGTTTATGTTCAGGTAAAGAATTGCTAAAGATTACAGAATAATTGTTATCTTTAATCATGAATGGAAGATTGAAGTTCTTTTCCTTTTTCTCCTTTCTCTCGCCTGTTAGGGAGAATTGTTCTTGAGGGATTTCAACATTAAAGAGGAGGCTAATGGGACTCTGAAGCCGGTTGTGAAAGAAACGAACGCGAATGTGAAAGATCACGTGTTAGAGATTCGGTTGTATTGGGCGGGTAAAGGGACAACCCTCATTCCCACAAGAGGAAACTATGGTCCTCTTATCTCTGCTATCTCCTTGTGTCACAGTAAGAACACTTCACGTCTTCACCCCTGCCAAGTCTCTGCTTGAGCAAACTTAAGACCATTAATGTTAGCCTTCATCTTCTTGATACTCGTTCTTGCCACCTAGTAATAATATTCTTATTTCCAAATTTCAGGTCTGGACAAACATTGTGGAGGTCCTAAAAGAAAAAATAAATACTTTGTAGCATCTTTCTTGTAGATTGTTGTATGCATTAACATTTTCAGCGTCTCATTTACAGCGGAGAAAACAAAACAACACACTAATTCTCCACTAATTTTTGGGGTAACGGGCGCCTTGGCAGCAATGTTTCTCTTGGCTTTGGGATTATATGCTCATAAAAGAAGTAGAGGAGACAAGAACACGACAGAAAGAGGTATCAGAGTTCACATAATATATGAATCCGTTCTTCATATTGCTCATAGTATTACTGATGATTTTTTCTTTGGAACTTGATCACAATAGATCTAAGAGCCCAGGGTATGCAAACGGTTTGGTTTACTTGGAGGCAACTGCAAGTTGCAACAAACGATTTTTCTTTAGCCAACAAACTTGGAGAAGGAGGTTTCGGATCCGTATTCAAAGTATGACAAAACAGTTCTTCACAAACATAGATACCTGAGAATAAATGGCTGTTTGTTGTTTATGATATGAGAAACTAAATGCAGGGAGAACTTTCGGATGGAACTATCGTAGCAGTCAAGCAGCTTTCGTCTAAGTCATGCCAAGGAAACCGTGAATTTGTCAATGAGATAGGCATGATATCAGGTCTGAATCATCCAAACCTTGTGAAGCTTTATGGATGTTGTGTCGAAAATAATCAACTGCTGCTCGTGTATGAGTACATGGAAAATAACTCCCTTGCTCTTGTGCTATCTGGTAAATCAAGGTCATTAAGCTCTTATTTATACGTTTTGTGTCTAACTCAAGTGTACATATGTAACGTGACATCATTTCTCTTTGGTTTACCAAAATTGCCAGAAAGCTCTCCAAAATTGGATTGGGTAGCAAGAAAAAGAATATGTGTGGGAATCGCAAGAGGGCTTGAATTTTTGCATGAAGGATCAATGATCAGGATGGTCCACCGTGACATTAAAACCAGTAATGTGCTTCTAGATGCCAACCTTAATGCAAAGATATCTGACTTTGGATTGGCCAGGCTCCACGAAGAAGAACACACTCACATTAGCACCAAAATTGCAGGAACCATGTAAGTCTAGAACATTAACAAAAAACAAGAAATCGCACCATGGCAGACCAAAATTAGCTAAGTCTTGGTTTCTCTTGTAATGCAGCGGATATATGGCTCCGGAATATGTATTATATGGTCAACTAACAGAGAAAGCAGATGTGTATAGCTTTGGGGTTGTGGCAATGGAAATTGTTAGTGGGAAGAGTAATACTAAACATAAGGGAACTGGTCCTCACGTTTCGCTTATCAATTGGGTAACTACGTCGAGCTTTTCTTTTAAGCCTATTCGCTTCACAATTTGTAAAGTGTAGTGTAACCTGTTTATTTACATCAAATCTCAGGCGCTGACGTTGCAACAGAAAGGGGACATAATGGAGATTGTAGATCCAGTGCTGGAAGGTGATTTCAAAAGCAAAGAAGCAGTGAGGATGATCAATGTTGCTCTTGTTTGCACAAACTCATCTCCTTCGTTGAGACCAACAATGTCAGAGGTCGTGCAAATGCTAGAGGGAGTTATCGAAATAAGAGAGGTTGCGTCAAATCCTGGTTTAGATGGAAACAACTGGAGCTCAAAGCAGAGAAGCATTGATTCACATACAAGCTCTAGCACGTCTGGTGTCACCGACAAGACAACAATGACAATGAGTTTCCCTGTTTCTGGTTCTGATCTATACCCACTATACCCATAATCTATGATCCTAAACTCCACAGTAGAGTTTCCTTCTTCATCACTGTAATACCAAAAAGCTGTAAGAATAGTAATATCTCCTATGTGTAGAAGAAAAGCTTGTGAAGTTAATGAATTATTAAATTGATAAAATAATTTAAAAGCACACAAATATATTTCAAATATTATATTTTAACTAAAATAATTACTTTTATAATAATATGTAAATTTAAAGATTAAATAGATTATAATATACTAGATAAGGACCCGCCTGATAGGCGAGTAAAAAAAAAAAAAATAAAATTTATTTTGAATTATTTAAAAATATTTCTTTTGTAAACCGTAATTAATAAATTTTAAAAACTAAAAGAAAAATAAATATTAAAAAAAAATAAAGCCTCTAAATAAATAAAAAATTTCAGTATGATTTTAAATATTATATTATTTAAAACTAAATATAATTTATGAATAAATAAATTCATAAACACCCTTAAAGACTATGATGTATGTGTTTTACAATTTTAAAAAATTACATTAAAAATAAATCTGTTAAAATATAGCCACAAATAATTATAAATTCTCATGAAATAACTTTTCTGGAATTAT
Organism: Sisymbrium altissimum; assembly: GCA_900406495.1. Lineage (NCBI taxonomy): Eukaryota > Viridiplantae > Streptophyta > Magnoliopsida > Brassicales > Brassicaceae > Sisymbrium > Sisymbrium altissimum. The sequence continues at coordinate 12,155 of OVBI01001623.1, forward strand.
AAAACATTATGATAGAATAGATACTTTATATAAGGGTTGATTATTTTTATTTTTTTAGAATTTATGATTTCTAAGAAAAGGAAAATTCTTTAAATCTTTTTTCGTTTATAAATATTTTTTTGTAAATTTTCTTTTTGAACAATTTCCTTTTTTGAAATTTTTTTAATCCTTTTTGCTTTATGATTTACTTTTTTGATTTTCCTATTTTGGTTATTAATAAAAGAAATAATTTTTATCAATTTATAATTTTAGATTTTTTTAATTCTTTTATAATTTTAAGAATTTAACAAATAAAACGTATTTTGATACATATCAAATCTTAAATCATCAGATTGCCATTTATCATGATCATGTGAGTTACTAACTTTGAATGTTGATACATTATATAATAAGATATATATAAGTTATTACTATTATATATATAATATTAATTATATGCTTTAATGAAATATATTATAAGATAATTTCAGTGTGGATAAAAAACGTAGGCTGTGATTGGTGATCTTACTTTGAGGGTTTTGTGGTTTTGTAAAGTTATGAAAGCCAAAAATTCTCCAATCAGAATTTTAAGGCTTTAGAAAACTTAAAAGCCTTCAAAGCCACTTTTTTAAAAAAACTGTTTTTTCTTCATTATTTTCTAAAACCACGTTTACTAGACTTTAAGTTTTTCTCTCTTCTTTTTATTTAGTTATTTTTTATTAAGTAAAATTTTTAAAGCCTAAAATCTTACAGTCTAAAACCTAAAGTGAAAACATAAAATGACATTCCTTACCAATCACAGCCGTAGTTTTATCTATGAATTATATAACTTTATCAATACATTATTTTTTTTTTTGAAAACTATGTGTTTTCTGCACTTTATTCCAAAGTAAATTTTACTTATTTTTTTAATTATTATATAAATTTAACTAGAGATGAATAATTCAGTTTAGGATTTGAATTTTTTTTTAATGATTATAAAAAGAAAAAATAACTCTTTATATATTTGTTTGCTTTTGGGGATGTTCAATTCGGAGTTCGGTTCGCTTATTGTTCCGTTTTTTCAGTTTTTCGGTTTCTAAAAGTTAGATACTATATTGATATCATACATACTCTGGTTTGGTGCATTTAATATATATTAGGTTTTTGGTTAATATATCTTTGGTTTTCGGCCAATATATCTTTGATTTTTGGTTTATTCGGTTTTATACCAAACCGAACCCTAACTATATCTAAAATTTTCATTAAGTTTATATGATTAAAAATTCAATTTACTAAAATATAAAAATATTGATGTTATTATTTTAATTCTCAAATAAATAATACTTAATAAAAATAAATAAAGTATGAGAAAAAATCAAAACAGTTATTAGCTTTAAAAGAAATAAATATCAAGATTATATAAATATACGTATAAAAATTTAATATATATATATATATATATATATATATATATTACTATATTTTTTAATCAGTTTTTTTCCGGTTCATTTGATTTATAACATAAACATATCTATATACTGCAATTTTTTTTATAAAATAGCATTCATTTGATTTATGTGGAATTATCAAAATTAAACTATATTCTCTATATCAACTCAGTTTGGATTAGTTCATTTTGGTTTTACTGGACTGAACAATCCTAATTTATGGTATGTACAAAAAAATGTTTTTTTATTGGAATGCAGTTTAAATTTGATTTCAAAAATAGAGATAAAATATTTGATATCTAAACTGTGCCTTGTGTTATATTGACTAACTGATTCAATCCCTCCTGATAAATATACACATTAAATAATATTAAATAACTGATAGCCTTCTATAATTTAAATGGAGATTTGATATTTTCTTGACAAAAAATCACACTAACTAATAATTCGGAAGTATTTTTTGAAGCCTAAGCATTGGTTTTTCAGAGTAAATGAAAGAACCATATTCTCACAAAATTATTTTTCAATTAATAATATAGATTTATATAGTAAAATAAAAATTAGGATTTTCGGAGCTGAAAATAACTCAAATATAATTTTATAAAAATAAAGGCTATATCATTAAAACCTAAAGTTTGGATCCATGCTGAGCGCGGAGACATGAAAAAGTTTTTTTTAAGGAATATTATTATTGTGAATCTGATGCTGACGTGACTACACCATGAAAGAGAAAATATTATTTTATATAAAGATTAAGAGATTTCTATTATTATATTTTATTAATTTATTCATTTATAAGTTGTGTAATTATAAGTGTTAATATAAGCGTTATTTTTTAGTTTAAAAATAGAATTTGGCATAATTCATGTTCCAGTCCGATTTTTGTAGTTATAACTTATAAATGTTCCTATTTAACATCTCATATATTATCTTTATTTTCATATAATACAATATTCTGATTTGACTAATTAATAGAATTTACTTTATGTTTAATTATATTATTTCTGTTTTTTGTTTTTTCACTTTGAAGAAATATTTTATTTCGTTTTTACCAATTGTTCAAACATGTTTTTAAAATGTGACATTTTGTTTTCATTTTTTTTATCCTGACCTATCTCATTAATCTTCATGAATTTTAGTAGAATATAAATGAGACATATTTTTATTCTTAAAGTTCCCGTCATTGTCCATACCCGTTAAATTTTGTTATGATTTCAAAATAGAAATTTTGTTTCGATTTCAAAATAGAAATTTTGTTTCCATCTTATTCTATCCCTATCTATGCTATTTATATTCAAGAATTTTGAAAATTTTCATTCTTATCCCATTTCCGTTAAATCACGTTATGACTTCTGTTTGCTTTTTCTATATTTTGATACTTTTTTATGTATTTGTAATTTTGTATTTTTTCTTTCACTTTTTGTATCTTTTTTGTTTTTGTTTTATTTCCATTTAAGAAAATCATTTGTATTAATCCAATAGCACTTTATTATATTATATTTTAAAAAATTTCAGGTTTATTTTTTGTGTTTTTGTTTCTTTTATTTTTATTTTTTTACTTTATTCCATTGTATGATTTTTTTCTTGTTTTTTTACTTATTTTCTTGGTTATGATGGGTCTGCGTATTTGTTTGCTTTTAGTTTTAGTGTTTTTTCCTTTGTTGTTATTTCTTATGTCCTTTTTTATATATTTAAATTCATATTTTATTAATTCAATAAGGTTCTGTTTCATATTGTAAAGTTTTGAAATCTATTTTTTTGTTTTTCTTTTTCATTATATTCATTTTTTTTTCTCCTATTTATCATTGTGATTCCGTTTTTTCTTCATTTATTTATTTTTTTGGGTTTGGTGGATCTACATAAATATAATTATTACATATGATCCAAATAAAGAAATTGAATATAAGAAATAAATAAATTGAATATGAAAAATTAAGATTATTTTAAATGAATGAATGTTAAAATGAATGGATATTAAAATGGATGGATGTGTATTAAAATGAATGGATTGAACTGATGTATTATCTTTTAAAAAATCATTTGTTGAGGTGATTTAAGGAGAAAAAAACTCCAAATAACTTTATATATATAGATGTTGGCGAGTTTTTGTAATGCCATGGCCATAACTATACTGTATATGTGATTAGTGGCAATGTGAAAATTACAATTCCTACCAACACATTATAATGTAACCAATCACACTCATACTCAGAATATGCATATTGTTGTATCTTTGATGAAATTCACACATTATTTAAACCTTATAACAACTCCAACAATCATTTTTTTTTTGATTAACTTGTGGATATCTCGGGTCTATGAAAGGGCTCAGACTAATCTCCAAGGGGAGGTGTAACCCATAGGCAGACTCTCTCTCCGGGTATTCAAATAGGCCGAAAGTAATGGGCTCATATCCACGAGGCCACATAATTGAGTGTAGTGGGGTGCCTTCGAATCCAGGTTGCTTAGCAACCCAAAGCCCGCCTACCACTATACCACTATCACGTGGTTAACTCCAACAATCATATTCCTCATTGTTGCTATTTTGGTCACAAAACTTGTTTATGTGCCAAATTAGAAACTTACTCTAGATGAAATTGTTTTAACTTAATTTTTGTTAAAATTTTGCTAATATTTTAGCAAACTTAAATAGAATGAAATTAAAAAAAATCCAAACTCAAAAATTATAAAATTACAAATGATTGTTTATTGTTTATTCTTTTGTTTTAAAAAATCAGTAAAGCTAAAATCTAAAGATCTCCATAGTTCCATTTCTACATAAAATAGATATAGTAAAATCACATGTATATTTTTAAAATGCCCAAACTAATTAAAATTTAATGAAAGGAATAATTAACAATTAAGTTGTGGCGTATTAGATCATAAGAGACAATTGCATTATATAAATATTCTCAAATCCTGAATCTTAAATCTTTATTTACTTTTTGATGTCCAAACAAAAATAGTAAAAAAATTCAGAAGTGTATTAATTTCATATATTCCAAAATGCCAACTGTTAGATCGTTATTACTTATTGCTGATACCCGAATAATAAATACAATTTTCTTTTGGAGTTAAATACCCGAAAGAGTAAATACTTATTAGTCATTAATTTTATTAAAGAGGCGAACTATAACATGTACGGTGAAATACTATCTCAAGTACCTGAAGAAATGGTTTGGTTTGATGTTTTGAAATTTGTGTCTTATGTGATAAGAAATGTGTAAACCTTGGTGATATGTATTATAAATGATTTTGGCTCGAATTTATAGGTACGAAGAGACTGTAGAGGAGATTGCATTGAAAGAGGATTAAGTTTGTTTTAGGTGTAGGGAAATATACATTTGTTGTATGTGCATATAAGTCAAAATCATCATTACATTGAGTTTTTGCAAAAACAAATTTTGTACATGTTTTTAGAGCTTATTTTCTTCTAACGAAATTGTTTTTTTTTATTTTCATAAAAAAAGGTAAGAGATCTACTGGGGTGTTCTCACACACAGTTAAGGGAAATGGATACTCTAATGTTTCTGAGTTACTTAAACCGATAAAAAGTTATGATTTTTTGTAGTGTTTATATCATATCTTTAGGTGGTATATGTAGGAAGATGATATTGAGCAGGATAAAACTGCTGAAAGAATCATGCTGCCTTTAAAAACCAAGAAAAAAAACTAAACGCCAAAAACTGAATGATTCAAATGCTAGCTGCAGCAAGGAGAATGATTCGACGAGAACCGAACCTGTTCCCAAGGAGAAAGAAATGTATCAGCTTGAGGAGGTTTGGTTCTCACCGCGGCATTCTCTTTGCTTTAGCACTTGAATCATTCAGCTTTTGGCGTTTAGCTTTTCTGGGTTTTTAAAGGCACCATGATTCTCCTCAGCAGATTTCTCCTGTTCAACAACATCTTCCTACATATACCATATGATCAAAAATCTGGTTGACTTAAAGATCTGGTTCTTACTGTCCTCCACCATGCAAATTGAAAACAAAAATCTGAGTTTTGTTTTTGCACTACAAACTAAATTTGGTTATATGTATCCACATTTTGGAAAGAAAACAAAAAATGAGAGATATAAGATGTGGTTCGAAAAAGCTATATAATAATTGGATCTGCGACCGTATATTTATAAAAGATTTATTTTATTTATAGAAAAAATCTCCTCATCTCTTCCCTCATTCTTTCATTGGTCGAACAGATTTCACTCTATCTACAAGCAAAATGAGATAATGTTTCTTTTTTACTTTTCTCTTCTTTCCACTTAATTGAGAAAAATGTTATTGGATCCCGCAGAAAAATTATTTATTTCTTATATATCTTTTTTACGTTAACCAATCAGACTCTATGTGTCACTTGTGGTCAACATGGTTTTTTATTTAGATGAACGCATGTAAGTTTTTTTCTTTCTCTTTTTAGACAGATTTGTGGTAAGAATTTAACAGTTGATTTTACACGTAGTCTTAGTCAAAGTCCATTTTAAACATTTTATTTCTCAGTCATTATCGTCTTTAATTCTCAGTCATTATTAGCAAAATGTATGATATTATTCTATGTAGAAAAAAGATGTAGATGTAAACGTATAATATCTTGAATCTTTAATTATCTTATAGAGTATTGTAAAAATAATTACATAATGTAATAAATTTTTTATAAGATACCAATGATATATACAATACAATCGCATTGAATTAAAAAACTCTTAAAAAAAATTAATTGAATTAGAAAAGTTATAAAATAAATTAAAAGATATATGTTAAAAGTTTAGGTGATACATAACAAATTGTAACAACTTGTTTAAAAATTTATAAGATAACATATTTTGAAAATTATAATGACATTTATAACTCAGAGAAAAAAAATATTTTTTTAAGAAAAATAGATTATGAATACTAAATTAATTAATAAAATTAATTAAGGGTAGATTTTGAAAACAAAATTAGAAATGGATGTCAAAATATGGCATCCTCTCAGTGCTTATATTTAAAAAAAAATTAATTTATTATATATAAGATTTTGCTGTATATAATTAATTATAGGAATTAGGGTAATTTTGTTATGACATATAAAAGTATTTTGGTAAAAGAAATAATAAATGAGGATTAAATGAGTTTTTTTTTGTTATAGAAAATGAGACATTGATTTTTTAAATGGTTATTTCATTGTGTTTTTTGAAAATTAAATATTTTTATCGAGTGTATCTAAAACGTAAATAATATTTATTATAAGTGATTTGAACATTTTAATCTGAGAGTTAATGAAAAAATTTCATTTTCTCAAAATCACTTGCCAAATAATAATATAGATATAGCTTTAAAATAAGAAATCAACTTGACTAAGAATAAAGTTAAAGCAAAATAAAAATATAAGCAATATATATAATAGAAAGAAAGAAACCATTTTAAAAGAAACATGGACTATCTCTTCTTTTTCCGGTTGGTCCAGGTAGGAACGCACCGAGGTACTACATAGTGGACTAACTTCTCCGGTTCAACGGACATCATGAGTTCCGAGCGAACTTGGGTTGAACGGGACATGAGATCCAATTGGGCCGCCACACTACCTGATCCGAGTTTGGAATGTCTTCTGTTAATGCCAGAAGATAGACAAGCCACCTACATTTCTGACTACCAAGTAAACCAATTGGGCTTTGACCCAATTAATAAACTTCCCAACAAAGTATTGATAACAGCAAGGACAGAAAATCGGTGGGAGTTGCACCCTTAGCCCAAAGGAAATCCAACCGCACGCCCACCACAGCACCATATCTTCTTTTTCTAACACCTTTTGTCATCGCTCGACGCTATTATTACTTAAGTTAATTCATCAATCATTCATTTTCTTTATGATTCCATCTCTATTTCTTTTCTGACTTTCTATTATTATAGTCTTTAGAAGAAGAAAACTTAGATCTAATTTTGGTGAAATGAAACATTTGCTCCATTTATGCTATGTCTTTACTGTTATTTATGTAATCATATGCAGTATAGAGCAACCAGCTTTTGATCATTCGCTTTAACAAAAAAAAAAAACACGGAAACATTTGATTCTTGAAATAATTTATTTCAAAATAAAAAAAACTTTAGTTCAGATTGAAATTGACATTGTATCAACTTAATGTATAAAAAAAGCACGACTAAAATTGTTCCAGTTAAAATTGGTTATTTTTCAGTACATTTTATGTTTTGGATTTAAAACCCACTTTGTTAAAGCCCATTAATCTTTATACCAAACCCATTTTCTTAGAAAAATGACATACCTTATTAGAATAATACATTATACACACATTGTTTACATTTATTTTGTTTATAAAAAAAAATTTTATTCATTAGATATGATTTTTTCAAAAGTTACACAAATACTGAGTTTTGACTTATAACCCTGCTTTGCACAACTTTGCTACAGAAGCAGGGTTGTACTATTGGTGAGCTCCTCAAAAGAAATTTGTTTTTTCTCTACTTCTTTGCTCATTTTTTCATCTCCAAGTGGAGACCAAAATCAGCATGGTGTGTGGTATTTTTGATAAAATGATGGTGAAGAATCAGAGAACCCAGCAGAGAAAGCATATGAATGTGATAAGTTCATCTCAACGGGGAATATAAAAAAGTTTTGGAATGAATAGGTAAAGGTCATTTGCTCATGCCATATATGCTTAGAGAGACTGTCCCTGATTCAGGTTACATAATACACACGGGTTTTATTTGTTTTTTTTTTTTATAATTAAGTGCATATATGGATTTAATACGGGAGAATGGCTTATTCCTACCTGCACTCACACAAATTGAGAAAACACATACCTAAACTTTTAAACAGTGCTATTATATACTTCAAAACTTGTATTGATAGGAAAACAGTTTGGTTTTGTCTGACTATTGTTTGGAGTTTGGGCCACGAGAGAATTCTTACATGCATATACTTCCCATATGCTAAGGCCTACTTAGAAAGAAGGATGATGGGCCTATTCTGTCTGTATTGGGTCTTCTTTAAAATACCAATTAGTACCATGCTATTAGGACTTCATTAGATTGACATGAAGTGTCTCGAACATTACAGAAGACACTCATCCTAGAAGGCTAGAACGTTCTCAATTTCTCTGTCAAGACTTTAGTAAACATAGAAGAAAAGCAAAACAAAATCGCAAGAATGTTCGCGAATGTCTAAACATTCTTCACTCCATAAGATTAGAAGCGTCTATATATTCACCAGAGATTTCACAACTTAACCCTCATAGAAAAGAGAAACAAACAACAAGTTCATCACTAGAAGTCTAGAAGTAACCAAGAGTAAAAAAACCGATATCACTCTCCGAGTCTCCGTAAACCCCTTCTGCAAGAAAAGCTAAAGATGAAGCAAGTCTCTGTAGCTTTGTTAGGTCTTTTCTTAATAACTCTGTTCCTCGGAAACATCAAAACAACTGAAGGGTCCTTGCCTGCGTTCGATGCTCCGGGCAGTCTTCTATCTGATCTCTGGCGAGATCGGTTTCCGGATCCTTTCAAAGTCTTGGAGCAAATACCATTAGGTCTTGAGAGAGATCAGAGCATGGCGCTGTCTCCAGCGAGAGTGGACTGGAAAGAAACACCAGAAGAGCATGTGCTTAGGCTCGATGTGCCTGGGATGAAGAAGGATGAGGTAAAGATAGAAGTTGAGGAGAATCGAGTTGTGCGAATAAGCGGTGAGAGGAAAAGAGAAGAAGAGAAAGAAGGAGATCATTGGCATAGAGTGGAGAGGTCTCACGGCAAGTTCTGGAGACAATTTAGAATGCCTGATAATGTGGATTTGGACACTGTCAAGGCCAAGCTTGAGAATGGTTTGCTCACCATTACCATCAAAAAGCTTTCCGCAGACAAAGTCAAGGGTCCAAGAGTTGTTGACATTGCGTTCGAAGCGGACCAAACTGGCAAACTCAGTTCTGCTTAGGCACAAAAAGAACTCTGATCGAATACAGATTCGAGTTTGATGTCTTGTAAAATCTCTATCGTCTGTTTCTAAGTGCAATTAATTATATATGTAATTATGTATATGTAATTATGTATCGTGTTACTCGTGTACTTGTTTATGGTTGAGTCCAAATAAAGCTACTAGAGAAATTTTGTTAAAAAAAACTTGAAAGTCCACAACTAAAGAGCAGCAATGTTTACTTAGCATGAGAGACTTCCCGTTCTCGCCATGTTCAATCGTCCATGGACTTGGAACTTGAAAATACAAACAACAGGCAAAATAGAGTATAAACTAATATCTTTTTTTCGGTGGAATCACATGATGAAAGTCAGAGAGGAACCGAAAGGCATATACTTTGTTAACAAGCAACATAACTTTTGCCGGAAGATCACGCAACTCTTTTTATACTACAACAAAAGAGTATATAACATTACAGTACCAGCTGTTGGGTGTCAGAAACAAAGTGTGTAACCTGTGGAGAGATCAACGGTTCAAAAAAATGGAAAATGTTCTTTCTCAGCTGTCTGAATTTAATTTCCAGAGTAAACCATCAATTGTCCAGGAGACTCGCTATTACAAAGCTACACAGCTTTGTCAACTCAATACGGACAATCTAGGACTATCCTGAAGTGTCAGAAAGACATCAAACTGTCAAGTACCATATAAATCTCCTCGCTCTTCGGATGTGATTTGTCTAGAGAATAGAACTGATGGACCTTGCTATCGATCATAACCCAACTACAGCCTGGTGTTTTATAAGCATTCTGGTGTTTAATCCTCTTTCTAGCTGTACGTGCCTCTTCCCAATTACCCATCTCAACATATAAATTTGCCATCATAGCGACGTAACCTCCATTGTTAGGATTCAACGCAACCAGATTCTTAACAGCAACTACAGCCAAATCCAAATGGCCATATTTCTTACAAGCATTGAGCAATGATCCCCAAATAGCCTCATCAGCTTCCATCTTCATCCTTGCCATAACTTCCAATGCTTCATCAAACAAACCTGCCCTACCTAGAAGATCTATTAGACAGCCGTAATGCTCAATCCTTGGCTCAATATCGAATCTCTTTATCATGAGGTCGAAATAATCTCGACCTTTCGTTACCAAACCTCCATGTGTACATGCATTGAGAAGACCGATAAAAGTAATGTGATCCGGCTTTACACCGTTACTCATCATTTCTTCAAACACTGTTATAGCTTCTTCGCTTCTTCCATGGAGAGCAAAGCAATTTATCATAGAGTTCCAAGCTGTTACACTCTTCTTGTTCGTCATCTTAAAAACAGAGCTTGCTTCAACCAAGTTGCCACATTTTCCATACAAATCAACCAAAGAATTCGAAACGAACATATCACAAGCAAGATCACAACGGTATGCAAAAGCATGAATCCCTTTAGCTAACTGAAGCGTACCAGTTTGAGCACAAGCAGATAGTACACAAACTAAAGTTACCTCATTAGGACGAACATTAGGCTCATTGATCATCCTTCTAAACAGAGTTATAGCTTCAACAAAAAGACCATTCTGTGTACAAGCAGCAAGTATAGCATTCCAAGAAGGAACATCACGCTCAGGCATTCCGTTAAAGAGAGCAATAGCATTACAGACATCACCAGACCTCGCATACCCAGAAAGCAAAGCAGTCCAAGAGACAACGTTTCTCTCAGACATTTCATCGAACAGCTGTCTCGCAAGAGGAATATGAGAAACAGAGGAAGCGTATGAGTGAAGCAGAGCAGTTTGAACAACGAGGTAGTCACGAAACCCGGATTTTACCAAGTGGGAATGCACCAAAGGAGTGGAGAAAGCAGAGGAGAGATGTGGTGTAGCTTTAAGAACAAGTGGGTAGATAAACTGATTAGGACGAGGGAAAGAGTTGTTAACCATAAGACGAAAGAAGGAAAAAGCAGAGGAAGCATGAAGAGGGAGAGAAGAAGAGTAAGCAGTTAAAACGGCAGCGTAGAGATGCGTATTGGGGTAAGAGAAACGATCAAAGATAAAGCGAGCGTAAGAGAGATTACAGAGACGAAGCGTACAGAAACGAAGAAGCTTAAAACAGAGGAAAGGTGATTGACTTAGTCCAGAAACAATGAGAAAGGTCTGAACTTGCTTCAAATGATTCAAATGGGTCGACTTAGAAATCACGTCTGAGACAAATTCACCGGCTTCAGCCATACGTGACGACGGCGCGTGGGGGGGGGGAGTAGTTTTAAGTCAGAGGGTTTTGGCTGTTTACACGTGTCCCCATGTGCTATTCCACCAAACGTGATGAGATGGATAATGTGAGTGGCTTCGTCTTTTTTCTCTCCGAGTCTATCGTTTTTCTTCTCCAAACTGATGGATTTAAGGTTCCCTCACTCGATCTAATCTCTCCTTCATTAATTTTTACAGAATACATAAAAAGTATATATATTTATATATATTAAGACAGAAGACATCATCTCTAGTTTAGACACAAGACACAAGACACAAGACATATCTCTTTGATTCGGATCTCATTTCTATGTAATAAAAACTGTATCTTTTTGGTTTTGTATACATAAAAGATTGTATTTTTTTGTTCTGTTTTCAATCATCAAAATGTCTGGAATTTGGAGATGGAGGAATCTAAAGTCCTTAGCTTTCCACGCTCGTTCGGTATCACCTCTCCCCTCTCATCTCTACTCTCTTGAATTGGGATCGTCTCCTCCTCGCCGTCGTCTCCAAGGAAGATTCAAATCGGAGCAAGGAGGTGTTGGTGGAGGAAACAACGGAGGAGGAGGTGGAGGAGGTGGAGGAGATGATTTTCCTGTCCCAGTTACACGCAGGAAGCTAAGAGCTGAACCCAATTGTCCTCGTTGCTCTAAGCAAATGGATCTTCTCTTCTCTAACAACCGTCAGTTCCCTTCTTCTAATCTTCTCCACCGTTCAGATGATTCAGATTCATCAGAGAAAACCAATTTCCAATCTGTCAACTTCTGTCCCACTTGCAAAACCGCTTATGGATTCAACCCTCATGGCGTCTCTCCTCTTCAAGGGACGTTTATTGAGATCGGTCGTGTTCAGTCACCAACCAGTATCAATACAACTTCTAAATCATCAGCAAGGAAACAGCATTTGAAGGAATCTAATCACGGATTCGGTAGTAGGAATAAAGTCAAGTCTTCCTTTTGGGATACACTTAGATCTTACGGTGCTGAGCCACCTGAGGATTGGTCTTTACCTCCTCCTCCTCCTCCTCCTTTGAATGCTTCTCCTAGTAATAACATTGCTCCAGCTTCTAACGGTGCTGTCAAAATGGATGCTGCTTCTCCGTTACCTGATGCAGCTAATGACGTTAGTCGTTGGGGTGGAGCTGGCCTAGGTAGAGACTTTCCTACTCCCAAGGAGATTTGTAAATGGCTTGACAAGTTTGTCATTGGACAAAGCCGCGCCAAAAAGGTTCTGTCTTTTCGCTTTTATTACATGACTGCTCATTTCTGATCATGTCTTGTCATTCATTACTTACGGCATTGTGGTGTGGTCTTTGACTTGATCGTAGGTGCTCTCTGTCGCTGTGTATAACCATTACAAGAGAATATATCATACATCTATGAAGAAAGGGTTAGTTTTCTCTCATCCATTGCCTTAAGTTTTCATCCTTGTACTTGATCGAACGCGTTATGGTTTGTTGTGATGTAAGACTTGTGTTGGAAGCTGACATTGTGGACCTTGAATACTAGGTCAGCAGCACAACCAATTGATGATGACGATAATGTAGAATTAGATAAGAGCAATGTTCTCTTGATGGGGCCTACTGGCTCTGGTAAGTAGGGAGCTTGTGTTCTATGATCATATTCTATTCTTTAGTCCCCGTTCGCATCCTCCCTTCTGACTCTGACATGATCATTATTCGATTCTTTAACAATAGGGAAGACATTACTCGCCAAGACTTTAGCTCGGCTTGTAAATGTTCCCTTTGTCATTGCTGATGCAACTACACTAACTCAGGTAAGATTGTGATCTTCTGTATTGATGTAACTTCATGATTCTCAGCACTTTAGTCATGGGGTTGGAAATCTTTCGATGGCTTTTCTGGTTCCAAATGAAACATATTAGGCATTGCTCCTGTAATTTTGCTTTCCTCACTTTGACCCAGCTTTTGTATGGTGTCTTAACAGGCTGGTTATGTTGGTGACGATGTTGAATCAATCCTTCATAAGCTACTAACGGTACTAATTCTTATTCAGTTGTGGATAACATTCCCAGCACACTTGCCATCTTTTTACATTTCAGAAGATTCCCTTATGACTTGTAGGTCGCTGAGTTCAACGTGCAAGCAGCACAGCAGGGAATTGTCTATATCGATGAAGTTGATAAGATAACGAAGAAGGTCAGTATGAAAGACAATGCTAACTCCTGAACTCAATAAGAACAAGATAATTGGGATTTAAGCTTCCTGGTTCTCCTTTCTGCAGGCTGAGAGTTTAAACATTAGCCGGGATGTCTCCGGGGAAGGAGTTCAACAGGCACTTTTGAAATTACTGGAAGGCACTGTAAGTGGATTTGCTTTCTTACCCTTTGATGCATCTACTAGAATAACCTTTCACTAGACATGATACACTTGCATAGCGACTTATAGTGTGGTCTCTAGAATTGATCCTGGTTAAAAGGTCTTAGCAATATACAACAGGAGAAATTGGAAAAGTTATTGATGTGACCGTAAATATATGAGACATCACTCCTGCTGCCAAAGAAAATGGTTCTAGATTCATGTTTTGCTTCTGTATTGATCGTTAGATCTTTTTTACAGATCGTAAATGTTCCAGGGAAGGGTGCAAGGAAGCATCCAAGGGGTGACCATATACAGGTTTAGAACTTTATCTTTTTCACTAGTCGTTTAGTTTCGGTACGCAGCTATAAGTGTTGTTTACACATATATTCCATTGCTGGATGCCTTGTGATGTACAGATAGACACAAAAGACATCCTCTTTATTTGTGGAGGAGCATTTGTTGACCTTGAGAAGACCATTGTGGATAGGTAAATTCACTATGCTTCCTTTTTGTTGCGATACATTAGTGGTCCTGTTTTGACTTTGATCATCATCTCTAATGTTTTCCCAGACGACAAGATTCATCAATTGGTTTTGGAGCTCCTGTCCGTGCCAACATGGCTACCAATGGAGTGACCAGTGGTGCAATAACTTCATCTTTGCTAGAATCGGTAAACCTCTGTTTCCCTATGTAATTCAATTCTCATTTCTTGAAAGAGATCTTAGTTTTGGAAGTGCATTTCAGGTGGAGAGTGCCGATCTTACAGCATATGGCCTTATACCCGAGTTTGTAGGACGCTTTCCCATATTAGTTAGTTTGTCAGCGTTAACAGAGGACCAGCTCATTCGGGTAATTCAACATTTTTCATAGCTTTTGCTTTATCATGGTACTTCATCTTGGCTAGTGAAATCAAACCGAGATTAGTGGTTGTCATCATCGAGATCTTGATTGTATCGTTCTCATATTCAAGGGTAGCTAAAAGTGCCTTTGTTGTTTGCACTGCAGGTGCTTGTAGAACCCAAAAATGCTCTTGGGAAACAGTACAAGAAACTATTTAGTATGAATGACGTAAGCTCCCTCAAAATATACACTTGCCAAGACTTGATGTAAATGTATTCAGATTTAAGTTTAAACTTGGAATTCTGTTGCAAAATTTCAGGTAAAGTTGCATTTTACTGAGAAAGCGCTCGGGATCATTTCTAAGCAAGCGATGGTGAAGAATACAGGTGCGAGGGGACTAAGAGCCTTACTTGAAAGCATTCTAACCGAAGCCATGTTTGAGGTACTTCGGCTACAAAAGAGATTGTTAAGCAAGCTACTATTTAACTCTTGTCTTCATACGTTTGCTTCATTTGTTTTCTCAGATTCCAGATGCTAAGAAGGGAGACGAAAGAATCGACGCTGTTATTGTAGATGAGGAATCAACAGGCTCAGAAGCCTCTCGTGGATGCGTAGCAAAAATACTTAAAGGAGACGGGGCGTTTGAGCGTTATCTTAACGAGAACAAGTCGAGAGATGCTACAGAATCAACGGTATGACTGTAAAGATCATTTATTGGCTGCTCCTTGAGTCAACATAAATTGATCATTATGATTCTTAGATATAACATTATACTCTTCTGGAACTCTGTTGAACAAGTGAAAAAATCTCATCTGTTTCCTTACTACGCGCTATACTTGTGTTTGGACTTGGCTATGATGATGATCACTGAAACTCTGACGGGTATTTTGCAGGTTGATGAAAGAATAAGCTCAGCGAGAGCAATGAGCTTGTAAAGAGAATGAGAGAAGAAACCGTTTTTTTTTTCCTTTTTAACATGAGTAGTTTCTTGATTATTTGTAAAGAACAGCATTCATAAAAGTGCAAGAGGATATATCCGCTTTTGTACAATAAAATTGTTAGCTTACAGATTCGAAAGTTGAATTGTTTACATAGAAAGAAATATAGGAGTGTATCTCACACTGTAAACACAACATTTGTAACTCTCTGCTTCAAATAACAAGTGCCTTTTTAAAAAAGTCTATTCTCATTTTCAACTCTCCATGGAACCAAGAAGAGCTTATTCATTTCTAGAAGATCCTTATGAATGCCAAAGCTTCATTCATCCTGCAAACGGGTTTACAACAACCAAACTCATTCCTATGGTCTCATACATATTACTCCAGACTGGCTTGCGTGAGAGATGAATTTTCAAAACTTATCACGAAAGAGGCAAGAAATCCACAACAAACATTGCATGATACTAGATTAGAATACCTAGGACATTGGGACATGTACTCAAACAACAACAATACATAACCAAACATAATAACAGAAAATACAATTATTACTCTCAACAGCACAACCTGACGTTGCTTTAAGATATTCGATAACTGTACTCTACAAACAATATGACAGCAAATGTGATGGTACTTGTTTAATTTCAGGTACCACTGAACTAAAGTGGGTCAATAAAATTCCAAACTCTCAAGTAAAATACACCGAAAAATTTAACCCCAAATTTTAGAACCGATGAGATCCGTAATCGAACTTGCCTGAAGACACATCATATATAACAAAGAATATGTCTTCTATGTATTCACCAAGTGGAACAAAATACAATTGTAAGCTAATCACAAACACTGCATGGGGATAGAACGATAAACATATCCAATAGCATAATTCATATAATCATATTTATAAACATTACATTGGAAAGCAGAGAAACATTGATATAATCCTCTTATAATAAATTTTTTTAAATGTAACTTTACTCAAATTTTCTGAAAACCCGTTGGACATTTTTTTAGGTTGGACCTCAAGTTCTTCTTTCTGCCTCTCTCTAGAGAAATAACTTGCTGGTTCATAAAGGTGATCTCATTTGAAAATCCATTAGTGTCTTAAAATCTTCCTTTCGAGCAGACAATAAGTCCAGTTAGTAGGCCATCGATTTCGGGCAGTCAGATTGTTTTCTGTTTTTTGGGCACCTTGATTTGTTCACATTATATAAGATAGGAGAATATGCATTTGCGATTTCGGGTACACCATGTATCGCACAACTTCCTATGTAGTTTAACTAAAACCTTATGTCAAGGATATAAATAGTCTATGAGAAAACATGTTTAATAACTGAATATGATAGAAATTGAGAGGTACGTAAATATAGAAATATATATATTTATAATATTCTTAAAATAAGAGGTGGCCATTAGAGTAAACCTCCTATCTAGTTTTAGAACCATTCGAGATGGTCTAACAACAAAACACTCGATATAAACTGAGAAAGTACCATCCTACAAGGCTACGACAACTTGTTCCTCTTGCATAAGAAACAAAAAATAATTAAAGAAAAATAATCAGAAGCAAGTGAAGTCCTCTTAGCGTGCTCATTACGGCGAGGAAGGAATTCGATACAGCCAACGCGGGAGAGCAAACGTGGAAAGGAAAACCTGTGGTAGATAGTATCCTTCTTTCATCGGGCTCCACTCTTTGGTAAAACTCAGAGTGTGACCGTCGCTGCTACATTCCAAGTTGTTATATAGCCTAACCTTGCCTTTGCTGTCCAAGTGAGCAGATGCGAAACGCTTATGCGTGTTGCTCCAAAGGTACAGTATATTACCATCAAAAGGGTTCGACACCAGCGGAACGTAATCGCCACAGCTAGTCTTTAGACAAGCCGTCGGATAAAGCTTTTCAGGTACTTGTTCCCATTCCCCGCTCTTTAGCCTCCATACACTTATGTTATCTTCCTCCCAAATTTCCATATACAATGGACATCCTTGCGAAGTTGTGCAATCTCTTCTCAAATGCTGCCAAGAATAATCTTTAGGGAACATTATAACACTGCACCGATCAGACTCCGCGCCAGTAGCGTAGAAATCATGGGATACAGTAGCTTGTTTATAGCCTGACCAGAAATCATGGGATACAGTAGCTTGTTTATAGCCTGACCCCAAGCTGAACCAGTAAAGGTTTCCGCTTAAGCTAACAGGGTTGGTCCAAGAAACAAAGCACAAAGGGGAAGAAGAATGGAGAGTTTTGAAACTCCACAAGCATGTCTCAGACGAATATATCAGTAAACTTAAGACACCATCTTTGGCTTTGTATATATCAACCAGGACAACTTTGTAACCTAAAATATCCCCGTTTTCAATCTGTGTGGCGAGTCCTGAGGGTCTGAAACGTCTGAATGATCCAACTGTTGGAAGATGAGGCAGAGGAGGGATTTCCACATATTGCCGTGAAATCGGGTTAGCCACGTAGTATGTCGTTAGACCATCACCTGCTACAGATTCCGAACCGATCAAAATCAATCCGACTTCCGTGTAAGCCAAGACTCTGACGTTTTGATTCGTGATGGTGCCGAATTTTGAAGTTATGAAAGAGGATACCTAAGAGTCAAGAGATCGCGGAAGCCCCCAAATCTTGCATCCGTAGTGAGCCACAACTTCTTCAGGTACGTCTTCGCTTAGTTGGTCATTCCACATGAGCGACCAAGAAGAATGAGAGTTTTCATGGTGAGCACGGAAAAGCTCGCGTAAAAGTAAAGATTCCACGATTGATTTCCACTGCTTGCATACCAATTTTGAAGTGGCTATGTTCATTAGCGGTAATCTCGCTAATATAAGTGCCCATAGATCCTCTACTAAGGAATCCATTATCACCGTCTTCCTCTTCTTCCTTATCTCGATTCGAGGAAGTTTTTGACTTTTAGGGTTTCTCTGTTTCAGAGTCAGTCATCGACACTACTATATGTATAAAATAAGTTAGTCTACATGTACAAATTATCTTATTATATAAAATTAGGTTCCTCAAAATTAATCTTTATATCTCCATCGTTCTACCACCTGGCTACATAAGAAAATGACACGTATCCTTCTTTTTCCAATATTAAAAAA